>VDFB02280782.1:0-12842 GCA_007258455.2 Sequoia sempervirens | reverse complement strand
TAAGTGAATTTCCCTTCAAACCCGAGAACAACACATACAAGTCAACATGGAGAGATAAGGTGATATCAAGTGTGCACTAAAATCAATCTCCTCCCCTTGTGGGAAAGAAGAGCCTCCATAGTCCATTGAGAACACTCACCAACTGAATCACTGGCTTCCAATCACACTCTCTTTGGTTTCAATTTTCTCCCTCTTCTTTTTGGAGGAGCCCAATAGTTAGCTTTGGTCTTCTTTCTTTCCAATTGGGAGATAGTTATGATATCTGTGGAAGCTAAATGATCTTTAATATTCTCCGCACCTTCCAATTCCTGCATTTTCTCCGAAGCTGCATCTTTTCATCATTGGCACCTTTCAAAGTTTTGCCTCCTGCCAGAAGCAGCAACTCTTTAATCTGAAACTTGTCCCCAATTTTTAAAAGAATCCTATTGATCTATTGCCTCTTCTCTTTGCTACTGGTTGGAGATGAAGTAGACTGCTAAAAAAAGTACCCATGGTCATGCCAAACAAAGTCTTTGCCTAGACTACCAGATTTTTTAGTCCATTTCTGCATACAGATGGTTCAAAGCCCAACAAATTTACAGAACACTCTATTATCTTGTGTCTAACTTATTACATCTAAAGCATCTAAAAGGTAACCCCTCAAAATTGACAAATTGGGTCCAAGATCCTTAAGAGGATAAATCATGATGGGGTGAAAAATAGGCTCGGATATGTCCACCATGATACAACTCCTCACAAATCTGATATGGAAGTTTTCCTTTTCATTATCAACTCTGATAAAAGTGAGACACCTTGTAAATGTAAACAAATCTGAACAGGACTAGATCCTAAGGCTAAGAATAAACTAAGAAGGTCTAAGATACTGATTAATAAATTCTAAGACAAATGCGAATTTCTGAGTTCTTCCTTTTATTGCAAAATGAACTGAATGCAGAACATTAATGATTTCGATGTCTGCATATTCAAATTGGAATCAACTTTTATATGATATGAGATCCGCCTTCAAGAGATGCGTCTCTTGAGAAGACGTGTCTCCACACGTGGAGGCACGTCTGCTCAAGAGACGTGTTCCTTAGGGCGCGGATTCTTCTCATAACTAATGTTTATTCAGTTTAACAAATAGACACACCTTTATGCAAGGCAGATGTGTTATAATAATCCCGAATTTAAACACTGTGAATTCAGAGCATCAAATAATTACGATTTTATGCAAGCATTATAAAATTCGATCATATTACTTATTTCTGGAAACATGAAGAACTTCAGATCTTATATAAGCGATGATGATGCTTTATAGCAATCATCGCTTATATCTAACCTAAGCTACAATTCATCAACACTCCCTCTTAGCTAGGGAAGATATTTCAAATCAAATAAGTGGAATATCACCTTTACCGTGATATGAAGATATGATATGTTTTCTTAAAGTTTGTCAGAATCACATACGACATTCTTCATAGCCACATCTTCATTATGATATTACATGGCGACATCGAGTCACATGATGTCTACCATAATTCATGGCATATCCATGGATATAAATATCCACCATGACTATCTCTTAAGGATCACAATGATCTACAAAATGATATCACGTCCCATGATATCAACCAAAGTGTCCAAGAGATACTACCATGACATATCTAGAGATATCAAGTCACATGACATCTATCATGATAGTTTTCATTGTAGAGTCGTCACTTTACAATGTCAAATACAAGTGTTCATTATTAGAAAGATCGTCACCTTTCAATAATGTACACAGGGAAAGTAGGCCCATAAAGTCATGGAGTCACACGCATGACAAAAGTGTTTTACACATTAAAACATCTTTATATATATATTAGTACAATTTATAAACAATTTGTATTTCAAACATAAATAACATATTACATTTCAACCATACCAAGTTTCTTCCTGAAGTGCTCCACCTTGATTCGGGAGAGAGGCTTGGTGAGAATGTCTGCAGTTTGATCATTTGTACTGATATACTCCAACTGAATTACTTTCTTTTCCACCATATCTCTTACATAATGATAGGGGATCTCAATGTGCTTTGATCTATCATGAAAGACAGGATTTACAGAGAGTTTGATGCAACTCTGATTATCACAATGAATAATTGTAGGATTCAAGGGTTCACCGAAGAGTCCCACAAGCAATTTACGAAGCCAAACTGCTTCTCTTGCACCCATAGAGGCTGCAATGTATTCAACTTCTATTGAGCTCTGTGCAACTGAAGATTGTTTTCTGCAAATCCAAGAGATCATAGCAGATCCTAAACTGAAGCAACATCCTGATGTGCTTTTTCGATCGGTTATACTTCCAGCCCAATCTGAATCAGAGTACCCATGAAGATCTAGTTGATCATTCTTGTAAAGAAGACCATATCCAATAGTGCCTTGAAGGTATCTCAAAATATGTTTCACAGCCATTAAGTGAATTTCCTTGGGCTCACACATGAATTGGCTGAGAACATTCACTGCATAGCAAATATCAGGTCTGGTGTTAACCAGATACATCAAGGATCCAATCATCTGTCTGTAAAGTGTTGGATCTGCACACTTGGATTCTACTGCTGCTTCTTTCAATTTGTGAAGGTTGGTTTCCATAGGTGTAGACATCGGTCTACAATCCAACATTCCAAATCTTTTCAGAATGTCAATAGTATACTTCCCTTGATTTAGTATAATGCCCTCTGATTTCTGCCATACTTCTAAACCTAGAAAGTAGTGTAGAATGCCCAAGTCTTTCATGTCAAATTCAGAAATTAGATCTTGCTTCCCTTGAGCAATGAGGTGATCTTCTCCTGTTATCAGCAGGTCATCAACATATAAAATAATTATTAACATATCACCTTTGATTACCTTGAAGTAGAGATTGGAGTCGGCCTCATTTTTGGAAAATCCTATTTCCAAGAGATAGCTGTCAATTCTTTCATACCAGACCCTGGGAGCCTGTTTAAGTCCATAAAGAGCTTTCTTCAGTCTGCATACATGTGTGTCAGGTTTATGTATCACAAAACCTTCAAGCTGTTCCAGATAGACTTCCTCTTCAATGGTTCCATTCAGGAAGGCAGTCTTCACATCCATTTGATGGATCTTCTAGCCTTTAGCTGCTGCAATGGCTAACACTGCTCTCGGAATATGGGGAGCCTTGAGGAACTGCAAATGTTTCTTCGTAATCAATGCATTCCTTTTGAGAAAAACCTCTTGCCACAAAGCGTGCTTTATGTTTTTCTATACTGCCATCAGCATCATGCTTGATTTTGAAGAGCCATTTGGAAGAGACAACAAATTTCCCTTTTGGTCTAGGCACAACATCCCATACATCATTCTTCAGAATGGACTGATATTCCTCCGTCATTGCATCTTTCCATGCTTGATGTCTGAAGGCTTCTGAAACACTGACAGGTTCGGAGTTTATGATATCGTTCATGAGGGCAACATAGCTAGAGAAACGTTTGGGTCTTTTGCTCTCCCTGAACGTTCCTTTGGGTGCTGCATGATTCTCTGCTTCTTTGATCATCTTCTTGGCCCAAAGTGGTCTCTTTCTGCCATTGATATCTGTATTCACATTTGAAGTGGAAGGAAGTTCAGGTGACATTTCTTCTGTATGCTCCCTCTGAATCTCAGGAGCAGGTTCCATTTCAGATACACTAGGGGAAAAAGATTCAGTCTCACTAGAACTTCTTGCCCTCTTAACTGCAATGTCTTCTTCAAAGATGACATCTCTGCTCAATTCAATTTGATCTTGCCCGGGTATGAATATTCTAAAGGCTTTGGAGGTTTCACTATATCCCATAAATATCCCTTGCTTTCCGGAAGGTTCAAGTTTGAATCTCTTCTCCTTGGGCACATGAATATAGACAGGACAACCAAAAATCCTAAAGTGACTAATGTCAGGTTTTATGCCAGTGAAGGCTTCTTCAGGAGTTTTGTTGTCAAGATGAGAATGAGGACATCTATTTTGGATGTAGACAGCAGTCCTAGAGGCCTCAGCCCAGAAGGAGGTTTCAATGTTTTGATCAAGCAACATTGCTTTGGCAGCTTCTACAATGGTTCTATTTTTCCTTTCAGCAACCCCATTTTGTTGAGGGTTGTAAGCCACTGTGAACTCCCTCTTAATTCCAGCACTCATGCAGAATTCCTTAAAAGCTTCAGAGGTGTATTCTTTCCCATTGTCTGTCCTTAAGGTTTTTATTTTCTTCCCGTAGAAGTTTTCTGTAAGTGCTTTGAACTCCTTGAACCTTTTGAGGATTTCTAATGACTCTTTACACTTAAGGAAATAGATCTAGGTTTTCCTAGAGAAGTCATCTATGAATATGACATAGTAAAGAAATCCTGATTTAGAAGGTACAGACATAGGTCCACATAAGTCAGAATGAACCAGTTCTAACACATTAAGAGTTTTGCTCAAACTAGTGGGAAAGGATCCCTTTGAATTCTTTCCTAAGGCACAACCTTTACAATTTCCTTCATGAGATGATTTTAACTTAGGTAATCCTGTAACAAGTTTTTCCATAGAAGGTAGGGCACGGAAATGAAGGTGTCCTAATCTTCTATGCCAGATTTCATTTGAATCAAAGGTGTTAAGGGTAAGGGCTTGATTGACTTCAGTGCAAAGTTTGTAAAGGTACCCTTGTCTTACACCTATGATTTGGGCTTTCTTGATTGTTGAGTTTTTAGGCCATGCTAGAACTTTCCCATCCATGAAGGTAACTCTATAACCATTGTCTTCAAGTGCGGAGATGGATATGAGATTCCTCTTTATACCAGGTACAAATAAGACTCCAGTGAGTTGAAGGGAGAGACCAGATTTCAATGTAATGGAGCAAGTTCCAACCCCTTTTACTTGATGTGTAGAGTCATCCCCAATTGTAACATCTTCATCAGACTCTTCAGACATAGTGTCAAGGTGTTCTCTAAACCCTGTGATGTGCCTCGAAGAACCACTATCAATTACCCAGTTGTTGAAATTGTTAGATACTTGACTAGATAATGCTGAATAGAACACAAAGTTCTCAGATTCATGATCTGAATTTGACTTTCCTACTTTAGCAAAGGATGCTTGTTGCTTTGTTCTGTCAGGGCATTTCATTGCATAGTGGCCATATTGGTCACACCTAAAGCACTGGACTTGAGAAATGTCTTTCTTCTTAGAGGATCCCTTTCCATTGGGATTTCTCTTTCTTTTAAAAGATCCTTTCTTGTAGGTGTTTTTCTTATTCCTTTTATTAGACGATGTGTTGAGTGCATGAATATCCTCATCTAAGTTTTTCTGTTTGTTTTCTTTTGAGGAGAGCCTTGTTTCTTCTTGAAGGCAGTTAGTTCTTAGCCTGTCAAACTTAGGGAGTTTGGATCTTGCACTTATTCCTTGAACAAAAGACTCCCATGAGTTTGGTAGGCCACCTAGTGCAATTAGAGTTAATTCTTTGCTATCAATCTGATATCCAATTGTGGATAGTTGATCTCTTAGTTCAGTAATCCTCATAAAATATGCATTAATGGACTCTCCTTTGTTTATTTGAGCATTGTTGATTTGCCTTTTTAAAGCAAGAGTCCTGCATGTGTTGTTAATCTCATAAGTTTTCTCAAGAGATTTGAACATGTGGTATGCAGTTTCATGTTTTGCTAGGATGGGCACTATGTGATCCCTAACTGCATCTACTAGGATTTTCATGGCCTTTTCATTGTTTTCTGTCCATTGAGTTTTCTCAGTTTCAGACTTTGGTTCCTCCAAGTTTTCTTTCACAATTGAATCTAATTTATTCTCTCTAAGGATCATCATGTTTCTAAATTTCCATGATGTGAAATTGTCTGCTCCTGCAAGGCGATCTTCAAATCTGATCACGCTTGACATTATGAAGAATGTGAAGTAAATTCGATTCTGGAAAATACAAATTTTTCTTGAGCAGATTGGTATCCAGATTTGATTAGGATTCACACGACTTGGCTCTGATACCATGTAAATGTAAACAAATCTGAACAGGACTAGATCCTAAGGCTAAGAATAAACTAAGAAGGTCTAAGATACTGATTAATAAATTCTAAGACAAATGCGAATTTCTGAGTTCTTCCTTTTATTGCAAAATGAACTGAATGCAGAACATTAATGATTTCGATGTCTGCATATTTAAATTGGAATCAACTTTTATATGATACGAGATCCGCCTTCAAGAGATGCGTCTCTTGAGAAGACGTGTCTCCACACGTGGAGGCACGTCTGCTCAAGAGACGTGTTCCTTAGGGCGCGGATTCTTCTCATAACTAATGTTTATTCGGTTTAACAAATAGACACACCTTTATGCAAGGCAGATGTGTTATAATAATCCCGAATTTAAACACTGCGAATTCAGAGCATCAAATAATTACGATTTTATGCAAGCATTATAAAATTCGATCATATTACTTATTTCTGGAAACATGAAGAACTTCAGATCTTATATAAGCGATGATGATGCTTTATAGCAATCATCGCTTATATCTGACCTAAGCTACAATTCATCAACACACCTTTTCAACAAATCTCTAAATTGAAACAGGATTTCTTATCACTAGTGAAAGATTATACAAATGAATCAAAGAAAGGAGTCCAAGGGTACATAAAAACATCATTCCTTCCAAAAAACCAAGGACCACTGTACTACAAAATCATGTCTGCAATATTCTGAAATTGAACAATTAGAACACACCCCACTGGAAGAATTCCTCAACAGTTGGTCTCTTCCCCAAGCATCTGCACACCGACATCTGCTGGCAACATCCTCTTTGATTGAGTTTAAACATTCATCTGCAATGACACAACTCTGGTTCCTCAATTACCAAAGTTATTGGAACACCTCCCAAAGATAAGGAGATAGAAACATTCATTTGGAATGAGCAACTCTGCATTGACTGAGTTCAAACATTCATCTGCAGTGAATAACTCCAGTTCCTCAACTACCAAAGTCATCAGAACATCTCCAAGGATAACGAGACAGAAACTCCCTGGTCCATTGCTTCATCCATAGGTGGACTCCTTGGGCCTGAAATGGGATAAGATTGATCCTTAGAGAATGCCCATTCAAAATTTTTGAATTAACCCTAATAGGATCAGAAAACCAAGAAGTTGACAACCGTTCTACCAAATGTAGAGAGAGATGTTATTTTGAACCATCTTCTGTTTCCAAAAATTGCTGCCACCATGGAAAGGTTTTAGGGCATTCGTACGCTCCTGATAAATATTTTTTCTTGCTGAAATCTCCTGTGACTGAGGCTGCTCCACTATGGCAGAGGTAGAGGAATTAGAAAAATTCAAAGAAACTCACTTAAGCTGGGAGTAGTCCGATTGCAGATTGCATGAACCGCCAACATTGCCTATTGAATGCTTCTTCTGGTTCCCATCTGCCATTGCCAAAAAATCTTCCTTTGCTGAATCTTCATCCCTGTTGAACACATTTACTCCATGGCCTTTTGAAGAAGGTTTACTCTGGCTTGTTGTCACATTCTATCACACATTGTTGCTTGCACTTGCCATTCCTTATATATTTATAAATATTAATATATACAAATAAATATTAAATATATTATGTACTAACTATAATAAAACATGATTGGTTAGTTCCCCTTTCAGGGAGTCCTTCGGCTTAGACCAAGGGGTATCTCTTACATCAAATTCACCCAGAACTTGCATTTGACCTTGTTCATTGGGCACGCTACAACCAGACTTGGATGTGGTAATTAACATGATCATCTTAATTAGAAGAGTCAACTTATCCAATCTAGAAGTCGGTAGAGTCAACTTATTCAACTTAGATTATACTTGGGGAGATTCAAATTCAGGTCTCCACTCCACAATGAGATCCCAATGATCTAAGCAATTGACAACATTATATATTAATATTAATATTATTAAATATTAAATATTTACGCCGAAGGCGTGTCCCTATTTGAACTTTCCGAGCTCAATTTGTCAATCAACGGTTTATAAACACCGAGAAGCCCTGGTTTACAGTGTAGTAAATGGCAATCGTAGATTGTTTAACCATCAATTTTGCCTACACTGCAGTTACTCAATTACACTGTGGTGTAGCAGTTTAATCATGAATTCGTAGAGATTTACAAATCCCCAGTTCATGTTCGATTTTCTGGAGTTAAATGTTGAATTGAAATAATTGAAATATTTTGGCAGCGTCCCGCGAGGCCAAAGCCTATGGGACCCAAGATCGCTTACGGAACAACACCACGGCACAGCCCTAGACACAATGGAGGTGCCGTTCGAGATCAGCCCTTCGAGAGTGAATTTTGATGATGAAGTTTGCAATTTTGTCGAGTCTTGAATCTTCAAACAAGGTATTTAAATTGTCAACCTGCACCGCATCCCCATAGCTGGCCCGGATGTCTTTATAAGCTGAGCATTCTATGATAAAGTGCCATTCTGTCTCCACCATACCTTCGTTACAAAAGCGGCATATTCTATTTTCCCACTCTTCTTTAGGAACCTCCCACCTACCCGTTTCACACCTAAGATGGTGTGAACTAGTCCGCAATTGGGCTATCAACATTTTTGCTTTCCATTTGATATTCGCTCCTATATAAGCCTTTTCTTCATGGTCCCTTGTGGGATTGAATTCTTTGATATAATAATCCTTTTTACGCCCTGTTTTTTTCGTCCATATACCATATTTAAATTTTTCTCTCACGTAATTTTTTATTTCTCCATTTGTGTTTGGACACTCATGCATCACAATATCCCATTTCTTCATCCACTTGATATTAAGTTTCATCCATGTGTTCTTTCTTCTAGTTAGCTCCTCTTTCATAATCGGCAATTAGGCGTAATAAAATTAGTTGTAGCATATATTACGGCAATTACGCTTTACTCGTTTTCGTTCACCACTTTTCAGCTCTGTTTTATTTTTGCCGAAATTTTTCAGTTGACGTTATTTTCACCGGGCAAAATAAGTTTATTGTGAATAGATTGAAGCACCCGCGGAGAGAGATCTTTTGATTCGTCCATCCTCGTAAACATCTTTTTGCCCTCCGCCTTGCTCAGAGTACGGTAACTGACTGCAATATGAATGGTTTGCCTTTGTACATGTTTTATTTTATTTTTATTTTATTTTATTATGACTATTTTATGTGTTTAGTGATAGATTAAAATCAATTTTAAATTATATTTATTTTCATTTATATTTTGTTTATTATTTATTTTTTTTTATTTTTGTTATAAAATATTTTTTTATATAATATTTTAAAATTAATTTTTAAATTTTAATTTATATAAAATAATGAAGAAACAATATTAAATAATTTTATTTAAAAAGTTTCATTGATCTTTGATTTAAAAAATAATTAAATATATTTATTTTCATGTATAATTTGTTCGTTATTTTATAGAATACTTTTTTTAATAAATTAATTTTTTTACACATTATAGATAAAATTTTGATTAATCAATTTTAAAGACAAAAAATTGATTTATATAAAATAATTTACATTTGAAAGAAAAATATTGAATAACTTTTTTTTGGTATGGATTTTAAAATTTGATATTTGATTTAAAAAATCTTTTTTAATATGTAAAAATCTCATATCTATAATTTAAAATTTTATACTAATTTGAACAACATTAAACATCCTCATCATATTATATTTTTAAAAATATTTATCATTAATGATCATATTTACATTTTTTAAAACATATTGATTATTTGTTAAAACAACTTTAATAATATTTTACTTGTGATTTTAGCAATTTAATATTGCTTATTTTTATTTTTACAATTCTATTTGAATTAAGATTTTAATTTTTTTAATTTATTTTATTTAATAATTTAACTATACTTATCTATACATTGAGTTTATCTTTCAATTAATTTTAATATTGTTTGTAATATATTAATTATATTTTTTTAGGTAAATATTTTAGTAATATTTCATTTCTAATAAATTAAAAAATTAATTTTATTTTTTTATTTAATTATATATTAACTAATAATTTATTATCTATTATTATTATTTATTTTTATTAATATTTGAATTTTGATATATTTTGACTTTGCATTTACTTTATTCTATTTTACTTTTTAATTTAGATTGAAGTTTGAAATTTATTTTAATTATTTATCTTTTTTATGAAATTACAAATAATAATTAAGCGTATTATAATTACTTTAGTTTATAATTATTTTTCTTATTATTTAAACTTTAATTATTATAGACTAATTATATTATATTTTTTTATCTTAATATATATAATAAAACAATTTTGAAACTTAAAATATAAATTAAAACTTAGCAAGCAAGCGAAAGAGAGGGAGATAGACTAACTTTTGATTAGTCATTTCATGCAAAAAATTGAAGAATAGAATGTGTTTCTAGGGAGTTATGCTCAAGATGGCATGTCATTTGATTAAGTCATAATTTACCTTTAATACATCACAAGTGCACCCATTGTACACTTAAGGAGAAAAATAGATAGAGAGATAAAGAGAGAAAAGAAGGAAGATAAAATAAATTTTATTGTTAACAATAACTTTAAGGAAAGTACTATACTACTATGTGACACTTGTTACTAAAGGTAAACATTTGAAATGAAAATATAAATTATGTTTACATCATTTATTTTTAAAATTAACTTAATTATAATAAATATCACTAATATTTAAAGATCTCTTTCACAAAACAATCAACTAAACAATCTTTTTTTTTTGTAAATTTGAAACACAATAAATTATGATTCAACTAAATAGGTAGAAACATTAGAAGACAACTAAAGAATCTTGTCAAAATTTATATATATATTTCTAGAAAAAATACTCTGCGATAGAAAACACCCACATATAACATTTTTTCTCTCCAATTTCTATTTCCTTTGCTCTTTTCAAATTAGAGCTCTTCGGCGTACCCATTGCACACACAGGTGCAATTGCTAGTATATTATAATTATATTTATTATTTTATAATATTATATACTAAATTTAGTCATATTGTTAATAGCTTTATCTATCTATCGTTTATCTACAGTTAGTGATAAATTATTAAATTGGAATTTCATTGTACATTTTTTTTATAATTAATTTTTTAAGTACTATATTATATTTGTGCTGCCGTTACCCACTAGCTCCCCAACTTTTCCCAAAATTTGGTACATAGCCCCCTTGTCCTCAAAACCTGTCCCTTTCTTGTCTCTCTATTTTGAAACTGTGTGGAATGTAGCATTTTTCCCTGCTTTAAAAATCAGAATTGGGGTGTTGTTATGTCACATTTTATATTTTTGATAAAAATGGCCTTATAGACCAAAAATGCACTTTTTGACCTCCACACTTTCACTTTTTCTCCTTTGCATGTTTTCACTTTTTAGACCAAAATCACACTGTTTGGCATCTTGTGCACTTTTTCATGGCTCAGATCAAAATCATGCCTTTTGGCTCCCTTCACATCATTTCACGACTTGAATCAAAATTGTACCTTTTGCCTCCTTTGCACTTTTTTACATTCTAGTTGAAATTGTGTTGTTGAGTCTTGTATTTCTGCACATTCTAGGTGAAAATCAGGGTTTTCCACCTTCCCACTTTTTTATTTTCCAGTGCTTTTCACCTTGACTGCCATTTTGCATTTTTGGGACTTATGATTAGAAATTGCTTTTCACCTCCAATTAGAAATCATGCTTTTCTATCTTTACCCTACAATTTTGCACATATTCATTTTCCAATTAGAAATTGTGCTTTCCACCCTGATAGTCATTTTAAATTTTTGGACATGTAGTTAGAATTCACACTTTTCACCTTTGACCGTCACTTTGCAATTTTCACCTCCATTTAGAAATCATGCGTTTCCATCTTCTCCACACTTTTTTCAATTTTGTACGTTTTCATTTTCCAATTAGAAATTGTGCTTTTGAACCCTTCTGCATTTTTGCAATTTTAGACTTGAATCATATTTTTCACCATGTCATTTTTCAAATTTTCCACCTCCAATTAGAAATCGTGCTTTTTCTCACTTGATTGTCATTTGTACTTTTTTCTCTTCTTGTTAGAAATAATATCTTTCCTCTAGACTACCAAATTTCATGATTAAATTAGGGATCACACTTTTTCATTCTTAATGTCCCTTTGCGCTTTTTTCCTTGATTTGGATCCTAGGTGGTCTAGGGGACAATCCTATCTTAGTGAAAGACAATATTATAGAATATGCAAAGGAAAATCAAAGATACTATTAAGTTTTAACCAATACATACTCAAATGCACAAAAGACTTTTAGCAAATTTTTGCTACTTCTATTCAATGTAGAAAATGAATAGGCTACAATGGATGTTACAAATAGCAAGTTTGAGAATGAGAATTGTTGTGACTAGAAAGGGGTGAATACATCAAATTGGTTTGCCTAGAGAACACTTCTATTTCATCTCTAATGCAAAGAATCAAATGATTATATATACAATATAATCACAAGATGTTATGCAAAACTATTACAGAATGGTTCATATTCCGTAATTGGCATTGCTTGACCTTCCAATTGCCAATTGGATTTCTATTGTTTTGCATTTCATGCTTGTGGTCGCAAGTGAAATATGTAATGAGTGCCATGTGCGTGAGGTAATTGACCTCACATATGACCACCCAATGGCACACGAAGGATTGCTCGAACTTGCATGGTTGGCACACAATGATGAAGTCACTTGTGCAGAAGCATAAGATGTTCTAGAGGTTTACATGGTCACACAAAGCATTGTGGATGTTTGCATGAGGTTTCTTTAAGAATGTATGATTATGCTATGATCATTCACCATTTCTTGAGAAGCAATGGTCCCTATTGTGTCTTTGGTGAGTTGTGGAAACTGAATATGGAGTTGTTGAA
>VDFB02280781.1:0-38682 GCA_007258455.2 Sequoia sempervirens | reverse complement strand
GCAGCCATGTAAGAGATTATGTGATGGTTTCAAATATGAATGGTTACTCAAAGTTCAAATGGAAAGATGCAAGGGTTTTGGGTTTGGATGATGGGATGATCTTTGTCTTTGAAGGTGTGCTTAGGTCTTGATCGCTATGCTTCAGAGAAGGTAGGGATGTGTTAAGGTGGCCTGGTTCTGCTTCAAGTAGTTATAACGCATAGTATGGATATAAAAATTTGATGAAACCATTTGAGTCCCCTTTAGAACTACCACGGGATTTATGTTGGCACAACAATTGCCTACCAAAGGTGGGGATCTTCGCTTGGGTGGCGATTCAAGGAAAAGTTTTAACCACATAAAGATTCAGGAAAATGGGATATTGTGGTTCATCTAGGTGTGTTATGTGCAAGCAAGATGAAGAGACGGGTGATCATCTCTTTTTGAATTGCCCCTTTGCTTCAAGATGTTGGAGATGGTTGTGTGCTAAATTGAATTAGTCTTCTACTCTTCCCTGTGATCTTTTGAGTTTGTTTAGAAGCTGGCCCATTCTCAATAGAAATTCCCTATTCGTTGGTTTGTGTAGGACGTACCCATCTCTACTTATATGGGCAATTTGGAAGGAAAGAAATCATCGACTCTTCCAAAACTTGGTGATGTCCTTTCCCTTCTTCATCAATAAGGTGGAGGCTAGTATCGTTGAAGTCACCAATTCCAAGTCTATTGCTTTGAATGGACATAAGGAAAGTTTTACAGGTTGGGATGCCTTGATGAGAAAAAATTGGATTGGGTTGAAGGTGCCCTAATTCATAGGCATTGGGGGGAAAAAGTGAAAGAAATCGAGAAAAAAATTAAGTGGCAACCCCCTGATAAAGGTTGGTATAAGTTGAATTTTGACAATGCGTCTAGAGGCAATCTTGGGTGCTCTGGTGTTGGTTGTATTATCAGGGATTGGAATGGTAGGATCATTGCAAAACTAGTGCAACCATTAGCCATTGGCACCAATAATGTGGCAGAGCTAAATGCTGCCTCTTTACCTGAATAAAACTATGTGCAGATTTAAAACTATCAAATATTGTTGTAGAAGGAGATTCATAAATAATAATTAATGCTTTGGGTAGGGCCACATAAGTGGTTTACAATTTTATGGAGGAAGCAAAATTTCATTTTGGGCGCTTGCACAAATTCAAGGGGTTCGCTTGAACTGGTTCGAGCGAACCCTTAAAAGTATTCGATCTAACCATATGCTTTGAGTGAACCTCATAGTTCGCTCGAACCCATGGCATTCATTTTTTTTAATATTAAAAAAATGGGTTTGAACGAAAGGGGGTTCGCTCGAACCCCCGAACTAGGGATTTTTAAAGAAAATGATTGTTGATTTTGATAGTCATTTTCATGTGCATGTGAAGCAGCGAACTCCTAGGCGAACCTCCTGACGAACTCACCACCCTGAGCAACAGTGCATCACCCTCCAACCTGGTGCGACTTTCAAGTTGGTTTTCTGCTTCCACATTTTACATACATGGTTGTAGTGAATTGTATTTTCTTGAAATTTTCTAAACCCTAAATTCAATAAATCCATTTTGTGCATATCCTTTAATCATGGCATTCCATGAGACCAAATTTCTTGCTCGGCTATTAGTCAAACAGTTCATTCGCCTTGTCAATGCTTCCACATTTTGCACACGTCCAGTCCATACCCTATTCCAAAGCTCCCATTTTGGCACAAGCAAGGTGAAGGTTGTGGAATTTGGCTTTACAACTTCCAATTGCATTTGCTTGAAAGTTTCTAAAGTGTCTTCAATAAATCTAATTTTTGCACATCTTGCAATCATGTTACTCCATGAGATCACATTTGCATAACCCAGTTTATATTTTGTCACTATGTAAATAAAGTTAAAGCACACCCTATATAGTCCACTTTAGTGTTTAATTTGATTAACTATTGAAAGGGGGTGTATGTTTATGATGCCCATATTCTCTACCTACTCATACCATGTAGCTGCTAGTGTGAGTAGCCATGCTACTGTTGTTTCTTACTACTATATCTATCTTTCAATGTCATTAGATTTCCACAATCCATAAGAATCAGAGCAGCTATTTCTGGATTAGATTGTGTGAGCTTTTTTGGATCAACGTTTCGGATCACACTCTGTGATCCATCATCAGGATAGAGAGTTATAGGGTGTGCTTTAACTTTCATCTTCTTGAACTCTCTATCCTGATGATGGATCACGGAGTGTGAACCAAAACATTGATCCAAAAAAGCTCACACAATCTAATCCAGAAATAGTTTCTCTATATCTATCTTGTTCATCCCTGTTGAATTCTTGCACAACATGCTTGAGTGTTGAGTCTGCTAACATTGGCTAAGGTTGTGGAATCGGGATTTACACCTGCCAATTGCATTTGCTTGAAATTTTCTAAATCCTTTTAAACAAACCCATTTTAAACAAGTTGCCTTCTAAAGTTTATATAACCTGCAACCATTGTTCTATCATTTATGCTTTGATCGATGTCCATACCATGTTCCAAAGCTCCCATTTTGGCACAGGAAGGGAGGATGTTGGCAAAGGTTGTGAAATTTGGCTTTACACTCGCTAATTGCATTTTCTTAAAATCAGAATGAAAATTTAGAGTAAAATCTAAACCCTGTTCAAAAAATTTCATACCCTGTTCAAAAAATTTAAAGCAAAGTATCTAAACACTTCAAAAATCAGAATGAAAATTTGAGTAAAATCTATTTGTATTTCTGACAACACTTGTTTAAAGTTTAATACAAACAATTTTCATGTTGTACATATGTCACTTTTATTTTGATTCTTGTCTTTATTAAATGAATATATGAGCATATGTTTACTATTAGAATCATCTCCTTTATGTTGTATTTCTTTCAGAGAGATAATTAAGGGTTATTTTCCCTCCATTCTCATGTTTACAATTGAATTATCAACTTGTGTTTAAGGAATACCATAAATATTTCATAGATGATAATAGGGAATTTGATTGTCTTAAAGGGTTATTAAGTAGGATCATATAAGAAGGCCATAATCATTAGTGTTATCACTATTTTTCATTTTGTGTTTCTTACTAACTATAATATTAGTTTATTATTTGATTCAACCAAACCAATTTAACTTGGGGAATTAATAATAATTTAGGCCAAAAGTTTCAACCAAACCTTTGGAAATCAAGATAGTTTGAGAACACGAATTAGAATGTGTACATCAATATTAACATCTTAACATTAATATTGAACAAAGCTTCTTGATTCAAAAAACTAGATTTCCTATTAGTGCAAGTAATTAAGCATCTTTCCCACAATGACCACAATAACTAGTAGGATTTACTTTGTAGCACTTTCCTTCTTTATCTCAAGTGGATATAGCTCGAACTGTTTTTGAGGACCTGATAGAGAAATTTGAGCAAGTACACATTATTCAAACTAATGAAGATGGAAGAAGAAACAAATTATAGTAAAACTTAAACTAAACAAAAAATATTTTAAGAACATAATATTTGACCTCAAAATCATTTATACCTAAAAGAGTTTGAGAAGAATTTAGGAAGCAAATAGTCTATGATACCCCTTTAACATTGATCTTGTGGATGGTACTGCCATTTGTATGGTTGAAACTTGGAGAAAGATAGAAGTTAATTTAATGGGAATCAAGAAAAAAGTAGACTTTGAAGTAATAGAGATGAAGGAACTCTTTAATACCTTCAAAATTTTACTAAATTTGGAATGGTTTGTAGACTATAATGGGACAATTAACTCCTATAAAGAATAAATCTCATTCTTTGACAAAAAAGTTAATACATATACCCCTATACATTGATATGAGTAAGGCATACATAAAGAAGATAACATAAGAAAAAAATGGAGAAGAAGAATTGAAAGCACTACATTCTTTAAGAATAATAGTCTAAGATACCATGCACATGAGGCTAACTCAAGAGGATAAATCATACTTGATATCAATAGTTACAACATCGATAATGAATATGGTATGGAAGAATGGATTTGGGATGAGCTAGAAGAAAGATCTAGAAAGATATTAGATGTGAGGAGGATCCAAAACTTAAGAAAATTTAAAAAAATTCCACTCAATATATTTCAAATGATGAAAACCCACCACATAATACAAAAGGAAACTATAAAAAGAGACAACATACTAAAAGTCAAAACAATTTAACCACATTTCACATGAAATTTCTCATATTAAGCTTCCTTGGTATTCTAGGGTGGGAATTTTTTTAACATGTATAGAATACATGGAAAAATTATTTAAGAAATAAAATTTGAGATTATAATCTCTTCAAGATACTTTGTAGCATGACAAGATGGTGGTACACCCACAAACCTAATATCCCAATTGGGAAGACATTTTTGGTCCTTATAAGAACCAAGTACTTATCAAAAGGAGACTATAAACCCAATCTAAAATATTGTGGCAAGATGAAACTTGAAATAAACCTTCAAATTTGCATTAGGGAATGCACAAATAGAAGAGAATATGATGAAAGGCTATATACCCAACTTTTTTATTGGACATTATCACCTATTACAAAAAAAAGGTATATATTAACTAAGAAAAGAGAGGAGGAACCAACAATTGGATGATGGGACAAAATAATTTTGTAAAAAATTTACATTCCATGATATTGACAAGCTAATCCACAATGTACTAAAATGAAGCACATTATCGTATCTCTAGTAGAAATAGTCCTTCACAAAGAACATTAGACTATATTGCCAAAGGAGACAAGCATTTGGAACTTGATAAAATGGATGGATAAGGTTGAAAAACCACAGTAGAAGTTAAGTGATGCCTCTAAGAATAAATTATGGAATCCAAAGGAGAAGAAAATCCTCAAAACTTAAAAAAATATAAGTTGAAGAAGGGGAAAATGAAATAGCCACTAATAATGCACTAAAAAATAAATATTTCAACATGAACCATTGAGGAATAGAGAAAAAATAATAATTTTAGAAGGAACCCTAAGATGGAAAAAAATTGGAGATTAATGGGATGAAAGATAAGTGATGCAAGTGGAAAATTTTAAAAAATATGAAGACCTTTTTCCTAGAATATTTACTAACCTAAAAGGTATAAAAGAAGAGGTAGGAACCATGCAAATGGAACTAAAAGAAGGATCCAAACCATAAAGGAAAATAAAATATTAACTTAAAACTTCAATGTCAAAACAAGAGTTGAGATAAAATTATGTTAGTAGGAGGAATGATACAAAAAATTTGAAGATACCCATGGTAGATGAGACTAAACAAAGAAATCACATTTTCTTCATCTATGATACCCATGATGTTGACCATTGTCTTTTTACTACATAAAGACTTATGAAATATCATTCTATCCCTATTCCTCCCACTACTTCCCCTTTTCCACTTGTTGTTACTATGGAGCCCACTACCATTCTAGAGGCCTCTTCCATACCTATAGCATTTCCTATTCCCACTATAACTTATACACTTTCACCTTCTTTTGATGAGAATTTATTTCAATCCACTATTGGCATTCCTTTTATAATTATATCATCTTTCAAACACTTTCCCTCTTTATAAAATTTTATGTTAAATTATTTCATAAATAATTTTTTAATCTACACCAAATGTTATTTAACATGATCGTGCTTTCCTACAACCATATAAAATTATAGATTTTTAAAAAAATTCAATGCATAATTTGCTAGAATCAACTTAGGATAGGAAAATTTTATTCTTTGGAACATTAAGAAAATTCAATTGAAATTATACCTCTATGTGCTCAAATCATTGTTCTACCCTCTCTACATCTCCTACAAATGAAAATATCTCAACTATTGATTTAGAACCATCAAGGTGTGTTTGGTAAACTAGAATGACCATGGGAATTTTCCTCTACTATATATTGGGTTGTTCCCTTACTCTGCAATGAGCATAACTTATCTAAGAGACACTTTACTAAGCACTATGTCATCTCATTGGTTGAGATAATCTTGCACCTTTAGTATCAAGCTTGAGGAATCTTACATTATAACCATGCTTATGGTTTTGTTTGGGAAAATATTATCTTTTTGACAAGGAAAAAAAATCTAAAATTTCTCTATGGTGCATACCTATACATTAAATAACAACAAACTCCACAATGAAATAACTTGTTTGATTACCACTTGATTCATTGAATGTACCTAATATTTTTTCCATGCACTAGTAGCAAATAAATGGATTAACTTAGAGAACACAATTAGCTAACTTTAATCAAAATTTCTTGGAATTACACAAGTAACAAATGGAACAATCAAGAACACCTATTTCAATAGTAAATCCTTAGTATCTAAGTGAATCCAACAATTATAATTTAAAGAAACATCGCATAGTTCCATTGCATTGATTTTTAGGGCTTGTAAAGATAATCTTTGTTGGATAGGATCCCTTGAATATTGGCCACCTCCTAGACTATTGCATGTAGTCACTTCTCCACCTCTTCAAGATAATTTCCAATTATTAAATCATTCATGCTATAAATCCCTTGATTTGAAAATAAACATGTTGTCTTGTTTCCCTCATGCTAGCAACATAATTAGAGAATAATTTTGGTGAATCAAGGATTTCCCATGCCTCATATGGCATGACGTTTTTCTTCTAATTGATCAATTATCATTTCATGATGCTAAATATAGTTTCCATTGAATATCCTTCAATAATGACTAAATTTATTTTACATGACGATCAATGTTAAGTAATGATGCTTTCCCTTTATTAATAGTTCTAGGAAATAAATCTTAGATGCAACCTTTATCAAGATTTTTTAAGTCTTTAATGACACATTTTGTACTAGAGTGCCCTAGGTTTCCCCTAAAAAAACCATCAAAATTAAACTTTCACCTAGTTTCTTCTAGAGGTTCATCCATCTAATATGATCTCTAGAAGGGTGATATTTGAACCTAAGAATTATAAATTGATAAATATATTAAATTAAATAAGTAAAATGTTTAGAAAATTAAATAAAATAGTGAAAATGTTTTGATTATGAAAAACTATGATAGATGTTGATTTTTTTTTTGTTAATGGTATGAAAATATTATTGATGATTAGATGAATTATTTGAACTATTGAATGCTCTATTTGTCATCCCAAGTAGCATTCAAATTACTAGTGATATTATCTTGCATATACAATTCTAATTTAAGATGCATATTTAATATGTGTGCAACCTATATGTTCAATATATATGTATCATGTGCACACTTGTAAATTTATTTAGAACTGTTTTAGATTATGTTTTGTGTGCAATCTAGTAATGAATGTTTGGATTATGAAAAACTATGATAGATGTTGAATGTTTTTTTGTTAATGGTATGAAAATATTATTGATGATTAGATGAATTATTTGAACTAGTGAATGCTCTATTTGTCATCCCAAGTAGCATTCATTACTAGTGATATTATCTTGCATATACAAATCTAATTTAAGATGCATATTTTATATGTTTGCAACCTATAGGTTCAATATATATATCATGTGCACACTTGTAAATTTATTTAGAACTGTTTTAGATTTCTATTCCCTATATCTAGATATATTATTTACCAAGGTCTCATTGCTCCTTTAGGTGTACATACATATAACATAGAAAATGCATTTGTTCCACCTCCAGAAATATTGTTTGCAAATACTACTAGTGAGATTAGGAGATTGAGAGACTCGTTAGCAGATGGTACAAAAACAGTCATATATTCAGAAGTTTGCATGTCCATATTACAAAGCCTAGAAAAACTAAGAGATGAACTTGGGCATACTAGTGCATATTCCCCTGATAGAGTAGCTGCTATTCTTTCCCACATGCGGGAAGTACATGGTAAGGTTCCCTATAAACAAATACATGATGTTGTGACCAAAGAAATGATTAAAAACACTTGTTTTCCATTCTATCAAAATCAACGTAAGGTGAAGGGATACCAGGTCACCAAATGTGTGGATTGTGCTATGGCCCCATTGATCTACCCATGATTTCTTGCAGCACATGGTCAATATCTAAACAATGACCATATTCCATTATATTTTGTTCAACAGTTGTATGTTGAGGTCCATTTGGGCCTCAAAGTCAACTACCTGGACATTCCACCATATGCTGGTCAGGGGCATGGCAAGATTGTCGATAGGTCCACCTATCGTTGAGTAGATAGACCAACCCCAGTGTTTAGGGAATTAGTTGGCAGCAGGTCTCCTGCTCTCACCTCAATTATGGCCCCCTTAGTAGATCAGGTTGTTGTTGCTTCCCAAAAGGAAGCAATTGACAATGTAGGTGACATTGTAGCTGCCACCACTAGGATATCTACTAATCATGTGGGTCAATATTTGATGTTTGGATGTTCATGATCCACACCATTTGCAACACAACACAACATCATGGATCCTTTTATAGCAGCGGGCATCCTTGCACCCACACAGCTCGACGGACTTACAAGAGATATGGCATGCATGATTATGCATTGTTTGGCTAAGGACCTCTTGGAGGCATATGCCTTCATCGCATTAGACTATGGGATCACTATAGAGTAGGTTAGAGATCATTTGGCTTTAAGAGTTCATTCACATCTAGGATCTTGTCACTCTCAGCCCAGCACTATAGAGCAGGTTAGTGATCGTTTGGCTTTAGGAGTTTGTTCTCTCTCTCGCTCTTCCCCCTCTAACTCAACCTCCCTTTCTATGTCTCTCCCTCTCCCTCTATATATATTGAGCTATCTCTCCCTTTCTCCCCCATATTCTTCTCTCTCCCTCTCTACATATCGCTCTCCCTCCCTCCCCCCTCTTCTTTCTCTCCCTCTTCTACCTATCTCTCTCCTGCTCTCCCCCTCTCTCCCCCTCTTCTCTCTCTTCCTCTTCAACCTATTTCACTCCCTCTCTCCCCCTCTTCTCTACCTCTCCTCTACCTATTTCTCTCGCTTTCTCTCCCTCTCTCTCTATCTCCCTCCTCTCTCTATCTTTCCCCATCTCTCCCTCCCTCACTCCCTCTGTATCCCCCTATCTATCTCTCTATCTTTACCTCTCTCTCCCTTTCTCTTCCCATATATCTCTAGATATCTCTATTTAAACTAAGCATTTTATATTTAAACTAAATATTTCCTACCCTCTACCCTTACACCCTTAAACCCTCTACACTCTACCATTAAGCCTTAAACCCTTAAACCCTCTACCCTCTACCCTTAACCCTTAAACCCTCTATCCTCTACCCTCTACCCTTACACCCTTAAACCCTATACCCTCTACCCTAAACCCTCTACCCTCTAATCTTAACCCTATACCCTCTATCTCTTTCCCACTCCCTCCCTCTCTCTCTCAAGTCTCTCCCTCCTACCCCTTCTCCCTCTCTCAGGTCTCTCCTCACTCCCTCTGTCTCTCCCCTCTACCTTACCCTAGAGCCCTTCACTTGAGCCCTAAACCCTTGAGCCCTCTGCCCTTAAGCATCTCTCTCTCTCTCTCTCTCTCTCTCTCTCTCTCTCTCTCTCTCTCTCTCTCTCTCTCTCTCTCTCTCTCTCCATCTCTTGGGCTCCCCTCTACCTCTGCCTTAACCCTCTACACTCTAGTCTTAACCCTCTGCCTCTATCTCTCTCCCACCCCTCCTCCATATGAGTCCTCCCTCCTGCCTCCTCCCCTCTCTCATACCCTTAACCCTTAAACCTAAACCCTTGTACCCTCTACCTTAACCCTACGCCTATCTCTCTCTCCATTCTCCTCAAGTTTCTCTCTCTCTCTCACTCCTATCTCTCTCCCATCTACCCTTAACCTACCCTCTACCTCAAGCCCTCTACCTCTACCTTAACCCTTAAACCCTAAAACCCTCTATCCTCCCACCCTCTACCTTACATCCCCAAACCCTATACCCTCTACTAAACCCTTAACCCCTTAAACCTCCCACCTCTATAACCATATACCTCTATCTCTCCTCCTCCACTCCCTCTCTCAATTCTCTCCCTCTACCCCTATCCACTCTCTCAGAGTATCTCTCTCCCCTCTACATAACCTTAAAACCCTAAACCCTTAAACCCTCTTTACCCTTAAACCTCTACCTCTCTCTCTCTCTCTCTCTCTCTCCCCACCCCTCTCCCCACCTCTCTGGGTCACTCCTCCTTCTATCTAAATTGCTCCCCTCTTTCCCTCCCCTCTGCCGCCAACCCTTAACATGACCCTCTACCTCTATCTCTCTCCCCTCCTCCCTCTCTCTCTCCGTCTCTCTCCTACCCCTTCCCCTCTCTCCCTCTGCCTTAACCCCTTAGGCCTAGGCCTTTGTGCCCTCCTATCTCTCTCCTCCCCCCACTCTCTCTCTCTCAGGTCTCTCCTCCTGCCCTCTTCTCTCTCAGTCTCTCTCTCTCTCCTATCTCTCTCCCTCTGCCTTAACCCTTAAACCATTAAACCTAAAACCCTCTATCACTCTACCCTCTGCCTTTGAGACCTTGAAGCCCTACTGCCTCTGCCCTAAACCCCTTAACCCTTAAACCCTCTACCCCTCTGCTCTTAACCCCTATACCTCTATCTCTCTCCTTTGCCTCCCCTCTCTCTCTCCAAGTCTCTCCCTCTACCCCCACTCCTCTCTCAAGTCTCTCTCTCCTTTCTACCCTTAACCTTTTCTCCCTTTCTCTCCTCTTTCTATCTCCCCTCTCTCTCTATCTCTCCCCAGCCTCCTCCTCACTCCTATCCCCCTATCTATCTCTCTATCTCTACCTCTCTCTCCCTTTCTCTTCCCATATATCTCTATCTCCCCCTACTTCTTTCTCCCTTTCTCTATCTCCCCCTATTTCTCTCTCCCTCTCACCATCTCTATTTATCTTTCTCTAATTCTCTTTGTTTGTCTATCTCTTTTTCTCTATCTCCATATCCTAATATTTTACCTGCCGGTTTTTTCACATCCCCTTCATTCACAACACATCATTCATTAATTAGTTATCAGAAAACTCTAAAATGATATTTACAATTCCTATGTCAAAGTATTGTTTGTTGATGACCTTTCTCAATCAATTGCATATTTTAATTATACGATGAACAAGCACTACCTCATTATTGATGAGGGAAAACAATATTTGAAAAATATTATGTTTAAACTAAGCATTTTATATTTAAACTAAATATTTTCTTTTTATAAATTATAATATATTATTATTTTTATTTTAAATTTTGTTTATTTATAATTTTATATTTATTTACACAATATATTTTTTAATGTATTTAATTCAAAAGTATATTGATATTATAATATTTATTGTAATTGGTATGCAAGATTTTTGGATAAACTGTGTGTGATTTTTATATCATCTACGTTTCGGATCATACTCCATGATCCATCATCAGGATGATTAGCAGGATGATCCGAAACGTAGATGATATAAAAATCACACACAGTTTATCCAAAAATCTTGCATACCAGCATCATGGACTGTGGAAACAAAATGTTATTAATTTATTGTAATTATTTATAATATATACGTATATAGTATATTATTTATAATTATTAATAATATATATTATTTATAATTATTAATAATATATATGATTTATATATTATTAATCACTATTATATAGATATATTATAAATTATAGAGATTAAAAATTATATTATTAATATTATATATTATAAAATAACACTATTGCAAACATGCGAAAAAAAATTAAAATAAAAATGAATTCATCGGCAGGGGGTTCAAGCGGACGTCAGCTAAGAGTCTGCTCGAACCAGCCTGCCAATCATTTTTTGATATTATTTTGAACAGGTTCGATCGAACCCCTATTCAATTGAATGGGTTTTAGGGGGTTCAAGCGAGCACTGGTTCACTCGAAACCCCCTTTTCCCTCCTTCTCCCCCTCAGGCACGAAAAAATTCAAAAATTTTGTGCTTCAAAGCTTGAGTTGAGGATGAAAATGGAGGAGAATTCATAGACCCAACTAGATGACGGTAGTCCTCAGAACGAGCTATCCAACAAATATAATTTTAATATGTTTTGGTTTTATTATGTATTTTTTTTTTAGTTTTATTAAACAAAGGTTTTTCAACGAAAATCAAGCTCTCTATTCTGCACATGTGGAAAAATAGAAGATTATCAAAAAAAATTGAAAAAAAGAGTGCACTAGATATTGAATTCCTCAATCCAACAAAAAAAAATTGAATTTCAATACATACAAAAAAAGTTACATGCTATATGGTCCACCTATGTCTAAATTGTAATTGCTTTGACTTTGAAACTTGATTAAGGAAAAAATATTCAATAAAACACTATGAAACCAATTGGAAGCACTAGATATCATAGTTAGAAATCTAAATTTGAAAAAATTATAATTTTATCCTTCATGGAAAAAAAGTTATGCATTATATGGTGAGCATCACTCCTTAAAAATGGTGTTTACTGAAAAAACTACTTTTCAAAGGAGATGGAAAAAGAAGTGCAATCTGATTCCAAAAAATTTGAAAAAAATATATTTAGAATCTACAAACAAAATGTCACAAATCACTAGTTTGCATCATCTTCAAATTCCTCATGGTTTAGCCGCTATGGGTGCTCGAAAGTGAAGATTTAGTTAGGAAAAATTATTTTAGTGTCCAGTTTGACCAAAAATTGTAAACCAGTATTATGGGATCACCCCTCTTCGAACTAGGCACTTGATGAATTGGAAGGTAGAAGGGATTATGGAAGATACCTTGAGGTTTTTGAAGTGTTTTGAACAATATACTGTAAATCATATATACCGTGAAGGGAACCAGGAAGTGGATGACCTCTCAAATCTTGGAGCCGATGGGTTATCAGTGAAAGAAATCTCTAGTACAGTGGTGGAGGTTTAAAATGCAACTGTGGGAGGAAGGGCGGGAAAATCTCAACAACGAGGTTGTGGAGAGTTGGTGGTGAGGGACTTGGTTGGTGCCACATCAAACTGCATTTCCTAGTTGGCGGAGATTGAGCGATATCACCTTGGGGTCACATGACACATCCCTTTGCAATTTGAGCACAAGGCTCTGTGGTTGGACAGTCTTGTCATGTGTCCCTCTCCCATGCGAGAGGTATTAGGCACTGACACAATTCATTTATTTGCCTCTGGAAACTATTTTTGCTATAATGTTTAAAGGACTCGCCCGTATGATGTGGGTAAATGGAGAGTTGGCAATTTTCAGGGCTTTACTCTTCACAAGTATAAGCTAATTGTTAAATTTGGGTTTTTTGGCTGCATTTTATCATGGCAATGTTTATTATTCTATTTTCTACTAGTGGTTTAGTTTGTGGAGAGATGGACACTCCTATTCAATTATGGAGCAAAAAGCACCAAATGGCCTTTAAGGGGCCAGTGACTTAGCTACGTATGAGTCGCATCATTCAACATTTGGATTTTCTCACCCTCTCGGCTATGAAATTCATTGTGGGGAAGCGCTTCATGGAGGGAAGCAAAAGCTTTAGATTGGATTCAAGAATTTCTTCCAAAGTGTTGGAAGGGATTTTGGATGTTGGGGTCCCTAAGCATGAAGCAAAGATCATTATGCAGAGACTCTTCAAAAAGGACCTTCTAGTTGGCTTGGACAAGGTTCTAGCTATAGCAAGAATGGGACCGGCTTACCCTCGCCCACATGACATGGGCCTATTGGAGAAGTATGGAGCGACCTTCAATTATTATCCCTTTCTCCTAAACAGTGAGGGGTTTGAGCTACTTGAACACCACAGGTTGGCTTCAGCTGGGGTAGAATTCTTGAAAAATAAATTCAATCTGACAGTGGCCCAAAATGCAACATGGTGGTATGAATTATGGGTTTCTGTCAAGTAGAATCTTTGGAAATCTCTAGTAAAATTTCAGAATGTGTCTGGGTCAGTTTTGGATATGAAGGTATATGTTTAATTAAATGTTTGGTTAGTGTAGTAGTTAGAATTTGGTTGCGGTAGTTGGGTCGACACTACGTGGTCTTTTGGAAAACCTTGCTTTCATCTAGGTGGGGGATGGTTAATTATAATGTTTGGACAGTTTCCAGTATGGTGTTGGTTGCTGACCCTGCATGGTCATTTTGAATCTCATGGTGATGAACTAGTTGGGGTTTTGGGTGGTGTTGTTTCAAATCTCATGCTCTCGACATGCTCTGCAATGTAAATTTTCCCAATATTAATACAAACTCATCTTACTTATCGAAAAAAAGTAAAAAGTTAAATTATATTTATACTTAATAATGTATAGTGTATATAAATATTAAAGATATGTAATATCTAAATATTATAATGTTATGTTAAAAATAGTTAAATATATAAAATGCAATTTTATTTCATAATATTAAATTAAAAATATTCTAGAAATTTATATTTTATAATCTAAAATAAAAATGAATACCATAACAAATAGTAAAAAATATTTTGAAAATTAATAGAAATTTTTAATTAAAAATAAATAGATAATATTACATTTATAATATATTTTTTGAAAAACAATAGAAAATATAAATTATAACAACTTATATTATATAAAATATTATATATAATAATAATAAATATTTATACATTTTGAACATTAGTGGAAAATTAGAAACAATATCTAATTTTTTGCTTTCTTTGTTTGTTTTTTTGTTTTTGACCTTTATAATATGTATGTAAAACATATTTTCTAATAATAAAGTGTTTCTTTTTTTTAATATTATTTTTTATTTATTTTATATTGGTTTATGAACAAATTTTTTTCAATGGTCAACCATCATTTTACCACATTCTCAATTGTGATCATTATGTTGATCATTAAAGTCAGCTGGTAATGTTCATATAGGAAATGCCTTCCCCATAATTATTATATTTTACAAATTAAAATAATTATTATTATATTTAAAAAAAATATTTTACTCTATTGAATTTACCTTATCTAATTAATCATTGCAAAGAATTAGATATTGTTTCTAGTTTTCCACTGATATGCAAAGTGTATAAATCATATTATAAAGGCATGGACAATTGAAAAATGTGTTAGCATGATGCAAGACTATTGAAAAAAATCTAACAGTTAAAAACCAAAAAAACTAAATTATTATATTTTACAAATAAAAAAACTATTATATTTTAGAAAAACATATTTAAATACATTGAATTTAACTTATAAAAATGATCACTGCAGAGTAAAAATGATCGATTTTTCCTAAAGGTTTTGAGAAAGCATTCACATTATTTTTGTGCTTAGTTGGAACTGGACATCAAAAACAAATATTTTGCAATTGCATTCCTCAATTCTCAGGCATGCTTGTTTGTTCAAAAAAACCTCAATTCTGGGAAAGTGCGTACCCTGGTTCAGGGAAATGTCCAAAAAGAGCATAGTCTGGCGAAGGTTCGTGACATGGACAAGGGGAATGTGGCCGAGGGGAATATGCCCATAGCAACTAGTGGTATGAGCAGAGACATTATACAGGGTGTAAGAGAGCCAGGGTGATGGGAAAACTGACTCCTAATGAAAGCTAGTGTGAGAACGAGCCAACCGACATGGAAGAATAAAATACAATGGGTGTTTTAATCCATTTTGTTAGTTATACAGATATAGTACTTAGTTGCTAGTTAATGGGGAAGTTTATTTATAGTATTTAGTGGATAGATAATGGGGATGTTTTAGTAGCTGAATTAGGTTTGAGTTTAGATCTGGGTTTTTTGAAATGGATAATATGCTTGTAATGTATGGGAATAGTGATGCAGATAGTCATCTAATCAAAGTAGGGTGATATTGTTTTAACAGTCTCTGAAAGTGCATTGCCAAGTTTCAAATGGCAATCAGACATTTTTTTGTTACAATTTTGTTATGCTTTTATAAATTAATATAAATATATAGGCTTTATGCCTCTTATCCAAAACAATAATAATAATAATAATAATTGCACTTTATAAAAAAATAAAAAATAAATAAAGAATTAAATATTGTTTCTAAATTTCCACACTTTATAAATTATATTATAAACAAATAAACAATTATTTCAAATTCTAAATTAACAAAAAACCATAATATCCATTGCACACCAATGTGCGATTACTAGTTATCTAGTTATTAATATAAATATTTTAATACATTTATCTAGTATTTTTTAATATATTTGTCATTTATAATTCATTTTATGTTATATCTAAATTACAATAAGAAATTTCATTTTTTTGTTTTTTATTATAATTTTTAAAAACAGATATTTTTAAAAAATTTAAAAATATTGTATTAATTGTAATTAGATTTCTCAATATAATAAGAAGCATAAAAAATTAGGCTTTTTAAATTTTAATTATAAGAAACTTTCCAACATATTTGCCTCACAATTTTTTACTTCAAATATTTAGTTTCCTTAGATATTCATTATTAAAAACTTTCTAAAATATTTTAGATTTTTAAGTTTTAATTATTGAAAACTTTGAAATATATTTTTTATTTTTAATAATAAAAAAACTTTAAAAAACATTTTAGAAACTTTCTAAATGTTCTAAATTATTTTTTAAGAAACCTCCATCATCTTCCAATGTTTCTAAAAATTAAATAACAGATTTAATATATTTTTTTCATTTAATGAAATATAAACATCTTCCCATGAAAAAGGGCCAAAATTTATGTATTCTGAAGCCTCAACCCATAACAAGGTCTTTCATAAGAATAATTTTATTTTAGTGCAATATAATGATTTATTAATAGCAATTATAAGTGTGTTCTTAACTTGTACTTGTTGGAACACAACTATTCTCATTTTATTGAATACCAAATTTGGAGGGGTAAAATTTCACTTAATATATTCATCAATAGTGTGTTTATAAAATAAAACTAGTTTTGGAGATATTAGGAGAATTTAGAGAAGATAAAATACATATATATTTTTAAATATATTTATTAAAAAATATTTTGAATGTATTTTTTATTTAATTTTGTAAGGTTAATTTGAGATAATATTTTAATGTAGTTATATAATTCTATAGTGGTGTATATTTATGTATAGTTTGTCTATATATCTAACCTTGCTTACACCTAGCTTTACATTTATTGTTTATTTCTATGGTTATGTGTACACAATATGCATCAAATTGATTATTTATCTAATTTTAACCATTAATCTAATAATTATCCATAATCTGAAGGAGCTCAAAGATCTTTGCAAGCTGAAAACACCTGTTACAGGGAGAAGCAAAGAGAAGCAACACAGAAAAAATGCTCAAAGATGTGGAGCTTAATATTTCCAATGTGTAAAATAATTAATTTACAAAAGAAGAGTTTACAACCTCATATAGGTCAAAAAAACCTAAAAAGGAAAACCCTAGGCTTGCACATTAATAATTAATAAAATAATTAATTATTATGCACCTAAATTTAGCTTAAGTGTAAAAGAGATAAAAGGGAACTTAATTAATTAACCAAATATTGTTTAATTAATCAAGTAAATAACCAATTACTCTAACATAATCCACCTATTGAACATAGACCTAACTTGATTGTCTAACTCACGTTGAATGTGAAATTATTTTTGTAACCACTACCTTAATCCACTTAAATATATAATCAAAACTAAATATTTAATCGATTAGCCTCATATTACACTATGGTCCTAGATTGATTTCACATGAATATTCACACTTTTGTGTTAGGATTGTGTATAAAAATACATGTCACATAGCATTGAAAATCATCATACACCATTCTTAACATCAATTGACCATTTTAGAACAATAATTCATACTTGTGATCAACTTGAAATCAAATAATGAAACTAGCATATCAAATCATACTCATCCTAGAAGATGTGAATCACTTAGTATTAATTCTAGAATTCAGGTGCATGTTTGAAGCTTGTTGTCCATCAAGGTATTTTTAACTACCAAAATGTTGAAAGAAAAAACTTTAGAGTGTGACAAAAAAATATTACCATCTAGAAATATAATGATGTAGTGTTGGGTGGGATATCAAAGTGTACAAGAATCTAACACCAAGTAGCACAATCTCAATATAATCTTACATCAAGCCTCCCTAGTTAATAAAATTCAATCCCCTACCCATGGATAGGATTTGAATTATTATGAGTTGAACCCTAATTTGTTAATCTCAACTAGGCTCAACCGTGAGGCATATTCAACACAAATGTTCTTTCCTTTAACTAGATATTATTTATACTCCTCACCTTTGGTTAACCTCTCTTATATCCAAAATATTAAAAAAATTGATATATACAAAAACTCTATCTACGAGCAAATGTGAAACTAGGAAAAATGAATAAAAACGTTTTATTCAATATAATGAAGAAAATAAAAAAGGTTCACATATATTGGCCTCATAGATCCCCGAGTAAATAAGATTACATGTCCAAGAGGTAAGAGTTTAACTCATAGTCACTCATAATCAAGAGATGAGTTAACTAATATAACTAAGATTGAGGTGGCCTTTATTGACTAAAGGTGACACCTAATTACCATCACTCAAGGATTGATGAGATGGTGATGACACTTAAGTACCTCAAGTCAAGCTGTACACATGACATTATTAGTTTTTGATATGGGTAAGTAGGTTTTGAAGGGGCCCTGAAACCTTGTACAATGAAAGGAAGCTGCTAAAGAGAAAGAAACATAAGCACCAGTAGCCCAAAAAAGCCAAAAATGTTGTCAAAATATAACACTAGACAAGCCGACAACAAAACCAACATCAAAACATCAACACTGAAAGCTTATCAAACAAAAACTAAAGCATTTTATCAAGAACCTTAGTCAAATGCAGATTACTAGAAATGATCTTGCCATGCATCTATACCACTTCCTCAAGTTTTTGGAACGAAATGGCTGCCCTCTTCTTTGTCTTGCTCCTAGTACACAAGTGTGGGCCTGCATCCACATTCTTCTCCACCAAGTTCATACAATTGATCTCAACGATAGCCTCCTCATGTTCACCAAGGTCCAAATTCTTACCAGTCCAATTGATTGCTTTCTCATTCAACAAAGACAAGCCCTACGCACTAGACTTCAGGGACTGGTTGCTAATTCTCACGACAACTTGTAGGTCATTGTTGATCTGTTGCGCCAACACCCCCATAAGTATCTAATATTAGTTACTTAGGTAAGAATAACTAAATATTCATAATATCCTAAATAATCTTAAGTATTAATTAGGTATAATGTTGCACCAACACCCCCATAAGAGATACATAGAAGGAAGTGAAATGAAAAAAAAAGGTTCTAACAACTAAGCCTAATTTGGTAACTAATTTTTTATAAAGGGTTCCCTCATAAATAGAGAAATGAAGAAACCTATAGAAAATTTGAAAGAAAAAAAATTATAAAAATAAAAACATTTCTACATCACTCCATGAGAGATAAACATGCACAAACAAGTAATCAAAACTCACCATACAGTTTAGAATAGACAAACTACTATCAAGAAACACTTGTTACAAGATATACCCTAGGAAAACCCTAATGAGGTAAAAACTCGATCTCCAAAATAATTCACACTTAATGTATTATTTAGAAATTAAACATTACAATACTTATAGAATCTCCATTTGTCCAATCAAAATGGGTAACCATGTAACCACACATCCCATGCCATGCTTCACACATGCACTCACATGAGAGCTCAATCAACCTTAGCCAACAAGCCAAAGGTTATGATAGCTAACTATCCAACCTCAACAATTACTCATGTGCTTTCTTTTATAGAAAATAACTTACACAAAACCTACCAACTGATATTGCATAAACCGTGTGCCAAATACCATGAGTTTAAAAAACCATGTCTCCCTCACTTATTTTTTGGTAGTAAGTTTTTCTAATATTAAATATTTTCCCAATGTGAAACCCACAAATAAAATATCTAACCAATATTACAATACAACGTTACAAGTGGAATCTATTGCAAGGTGTGTGCCCTTGGTCTCCTTGTGTTGTGCAGCCCAATGTTTGGGTTTGTGACATGGCTTAACCACTTCCTGTGGATTCATTAACTCTAGTAGTTGTATCAGGCATTAACAGGTCGATCTTTTGGTGCAACGACAACCATTTGTGCAACAGTTGGTATCAAAGCCTAGATCACGGGTTTGAACCCCTCGCTTGCACTAGGGGGATTGTTGCAAGGTGTGTGCCCTTGGTCTCCTTGTGTTGTGCAACGTAACGCTTGGGTTTGTGACATGGCTTAATTTCCTCCCATGTATTCATTAACTCTAACAGTTGTATCAGGCATTAACAGGTCGATCTTTTGGTGAAACAACAACCGTATGTGCAACAATTGACATCAAAGCTTGGATCACGGGTTTGAACCCCTCGCTTGAGCTAGGGAGATTGTTGCAAGGTGTGCGCCCTTGGTCTCCTTGTGCTATGCAACACAATGCTCGGGTTCATGACATGGATTAACCACCTCTTGTGGATTCATTAACTCTGGCGGTTGTATCAAGCATTAACAGGTTGATCTTTTGGTGCAATGACAACCGTCTATATGCAACAAACTCAAACAAATATTTAGTGTGGCTAAACATATCTCCAAAGATGCACCACATATAAAAGATGTGTATAATGTACAAGACATATTTTCCCAACATTCTCCCACTTGTATACATTCCATAAATGATAAAAAATAAACACAAACATCAAGGAAAGAATCCCTAAATCCAACATGTGCCACCAAAACATCCAAGTGATCCGTGTGCTCTATCAAAATACTACAACAATAACCAAGGTGATCACCTTCTCAAATAAGAAATCTCTCACTCTCTATCATGCTAATGCATAAAAGATAAGATCTAATGCAAAGAGATGCCACACTATGTATCATTAGAAACATGAATCCTACCTCAAACCAATATTCAAACACAAACACTAAATCCAATGATAACACATAAGCCTAAATAGTTGCCAAGGAAAAAACCCATATGACTGGAAATAACAAACACAAAAAATGCTAATACATTCAGTGATCCCTACCACCAAAAGTATCCAAAATATCAGTACAACTCATGCCAACAACATATTAAACACATAGTCAATAGTGGCATGGTATGATAGTTTAGTTGTTGTGTTGTTATTCTTGCCATCAAGGTTCAAACCCCATTGGAGTGGAAATTGTTGAGAATTTATCTTGGAGATAAGGTCCCCCGTTTGTGATCTCACCGATTCATAGCTCCAGGTCAAAAGCGTTTACCCCTTAAAAAACATATTAGACACATAAAATGCAATCACAATGTATAAAACCTATTTTAAGATTAACCAAGATATTTGGGCATAATACTAGTACCGGAGATTGAACCATGCCAGATAAGCAAGTGCACACTCTACTTGCAATATTGAAAATAGATAATATGAAAAGCAATAGTTGAAGCGATAATGATTAACTCGCAATAGGGAGATACATATAGCTTGGCGTGGAATTTGATGGTCTATTTGACCGTTTTTTCAATTTTAGATAGTATATTACAACTTTAAAATTTATTAGACCGTATAATTTGACTTGCTATAATTTTATTAAACCGTAAAAAAATATTATAAGCAAAATACAATATAGTATTTTAATTTAAAATATATATCATTTTATTTTATTATAAAAAGATAAATTAATTTAGAATAGAATAGAATTTTTTGAATATTTTCTAATATGAATTTAGAAACTTTTGACATTTTTATAATAGTCATCATTTTTTATATTAATATATGTGATTTATAATATTATTATAAAAATTATATTAATTTAGAATCTTTTCAAAATAGAATATAATTATTTTTAACTTTTAGAATATATTTAACAAGATTTGCTTTTAATGTGAACTTAGAAACTTTTGTTAATTGTTAATTATAACAGTAGATTTTTATATTTATTACTAATAATTATCTTTGTTTTTTATATTTTCAAGATATTACATTTATAAAATATTTTATATAAAAATTCATAAATTAAACAATTTTTTTAACAGACATTATGACAAGTAGGGGTGACAAACGCTATATATATCTCTCTTCCCTCTCTCTTCGGCCTCATGATTTACTTTCAACCACCTCTGTCATACAGAAAGATTTCTCTGTTAGAAGAACAGAGCATTACGACTGAATTCATAGAAACAGAGCAACCCATGGCACTTAAGATTACAGCCGTGGCGACTTTACTGGTTCTGTTTGCATGTCATGGAGAGGCGACCCAGTACACAGTGGGAGACACCAAGCAGTGGACTGTGGGAGTAGACTATACAGCCTGGGCTTCTGACAAAACATTTCATTTGGGCGACACTTTGGGTAAATTTCAGAAACCTTCTTTAATAAAAATGGAAGCTTCTTAATCGGTATTGATGTGTTAATGGGTTCTGTGTGGTGAACAGTTTTCATCTATTCGGCTGCAGCTCATAACGTGTTGGAGGTGAGCCAGTCGGCGTACAGTTCTTGTCTGACGAGTAACCCATTGAAGGTTTACACAGGGGGGAGCACAACCATATCACTTACCAGTGTGGGGACAAAGTACTTCATCTGTGGAACACCTGGTCACTGCGCCGGAGGTATGAAAGTGGCAGTCACAGTTCCCTCCACCAGTACCGCCGACCTTTCCCCTTCCCCCACCAGTCCCTCCGCCCCATCTCCCTCAGCTGGGAGTGCTCCTGAGCCTACCAGTGCAGGAAATGTTTCACAGATGATGTCTTAGTCTTGCTTTTTGGGTCTCTTGTCATGTGGGTGATCTTGGCTTAGCTGGAATGCCCCTTTGCCAGGGGAGGGACAGTGCAATTGGACCTGCTCTTCTTCTTCTTCTTTTTCTGTTAATAAAATCTTTCTTGGATATGAATGGATTCACCGATCTGTTTGGTTTTGTTAGTTTCAGAGCTTTCTTTAGTTCCAGTTTAAGATTTTTAGCGTTTGCATGAATGATCAGTCCTGTAAATGCTCAGAATCATAAAAATAGGACCGATCATTTTAAAAAATCATCGGATGCTTTAATGATCATTTGGTTAAAGAGTTTTTTTGATGATGTATTTGGTCAAGAGTTTATTAGTTTAAATACATAGGAGAAGTGTATCAGTAGAGCTTGCACACTTATAGATCCTACACAATACATCGAAATTTGATGATTTTTTGGTCCTTTTCGTAGGCGATTTATTTGCTTTAATCAAAAAATTTGGCTTGTGGGTATTTTAAATGCGTGTTGTAGAAACCCTGTTAAGCGAGAAGTGGTCAAAAATAGGTATTTTCAATAACTACCCATTCATTGGACAACCAATAAAAACTTTAAAAAATTCTAGGTGTTTTCAAAGTGTTTTCAGTGTGTTTTCATTGGAAATAGATATGTACCAATTTTTTTGGTCAACTGCACATTCAGTAGTGAACATTTATGTAAGATGGAAAAATTTATTGGCATAATTAAAATAAAATGACTAAAATTCAAACTGTTATTGGGGGTCAAGTATGCATGGAGTAAACAGCTATTAGAACTATGTTAGTCATTGGTGTTCTTCTCCTAATTATATATAAAAAAATTTATTATATTTAAGTTGAAGGCATTTTCTATGAACATTACCACACTTTAGAATGTGGTAGAATGATGTTTATCATTGAAAAAGATCGGAGTATTCATGAATCCAATATAAAATAAATAAAAATAATATAAAAAAAAAAATCACTTTATGCAAAGAAAAATAACAAAGAATCTACATTTTCACTAATTAGTCTTTGCACTTTATACAAAGAAAGAAAGCAAAAAAATAGATATTGTTTCTAATTTTCCACTAATATTCAAATCTGAGAAATTTTTAGTATGATGGAAGACTATTAAAAAGATCTAGCCCTTCCATAAACCCAATATAAAATAATCTAAGAAAGAAAAAGAAAGCAAAGAATCAGATATTCTTTCTTTCTAATTTTTTGAGAAATTTTTTAGATGTCCTAAATTATTTTTTAAGAAGCTTCTCTCATCTTTAGATGTTTCTATTATTTTTTAAGAAACCTCTGTCATTTTTAGATGTTTCTATTATATTTTAAGAAACCTTCGTCATCTTTAGATGTTTCTATTATTTTTTAAGAAACATTTGTCATCTTTACATGTTTCTAATAATTAAATAAAAAACAAAATACACATTTAATAATTTTTTTCATATAATTAAATATAAACATTTTCCTATGAAAAATGAGCAAAATTTATGTATTGTGAAGTCTTAACCCATAACAAGGTCTTTCATAAGAATAATTTTATTTTAGTGCAATATAATAATTTATTAATAGCAATTATAAGTGTGTTTGGAGGGGTAAAATTTCAATTGATATATTCATCAATAGTGTGTTAAATAAAATAAAACCAACTTTGGAGAGATTAGGAGAATTTAGACAAGATAAAATACATAATATTTTTTATACATATTTATTAAAAAATATTTTGAATGTATTTTTTATTCAATTTTGTAAGGTTAATTTGAGATAATATTTTAATGTAGTTTTATATATATATATATATATGGTGTATATTTATGTGTAGATGGTCTATATATCTAACCTTGCTTACACCTAGCTTTACATTTATTGTTTATTTCTAGATGTTTATGTGTACACAATATGCATCCAATTGGTTATTTATCTAATTTTAATCATTAATCCAATAATTATCCATAATCCACCTATTGAACATAGACCTAACTTGATTGTCTAACCCACTAAAGATTTAATCGATTAGCCTCATATTACACTTTGATCCTATATCAAATTTACATGAATTTTCACATTTTGGTATTATGATTATGTATAAAAATACACATCACATTCAATTAGGTCATTGAAAATCATCATACACCATTCTTAACATCAATTGACCATTTTAGAACAATAATTCATATTTGTGATCAACTTGAAATTAAGTAATGAAACTAGCATATCAAATCATACTCATCCTAGTACATGTGAATCAATTGGTATTAATTCTAGATTTTAGGTGCATGTTTGAAGCTTGTTGTCCATCAAGGTATTTTTAGCTATCAAAATCTTGAAAGAAAAAACTTTAGAGTGTGACAAAATAATATCACCATCTAGCAATATATTGATGTAGTGTTGGGTGGGATATTGAAGTGCATAAGAATCTAACACCAAGTAGCACAATCTCAATATGCTCTTACATCAAACCTCCCTAGTTAATAAAATTTGATCGCCTACCCATGGATACAATTTAAATTATTGTGAGTTGAACCCCAACTTTTTAATCTCAACTAGGCTCAACCATTTGGCGTCTTCAACATAATTGTTCTTTCATTTAACTAGATATTCTTTGTACTCCTTGCCTATAGATTTCTTAACCTCTCTTAAATCCAAAATATTAAAAATTTAATATATACAAAAAATCTATGAGCTAATATAACATAATCACAATAAGATCTATATTTCAAAATGGGCGATCAATGTCGGTAAGTTCGGAAACCTCGGGGGATGGCGTTCATTTCCTGCGCAGGTAAGGCTGCGCGCGACCTCTAGGTCACGGGCATGCATTTGCATGCGTGGCCTGCTCTTTTCTTTCGACTGATTTCAGTTATGTTCAGAGGTGGGGGGTGTTTGAGTTGTTCAGAGGGGTTTCTTTTTCATTTTTGCTGCTCATTCGCTGTTGGAAGGTGTGGGGCACTGGGGTTCGTTTGGTTGGAGTTCATTTTGTTTGAGGATTGGGTGTGGAGTGTTGCTTGTTTTCTTTGTTGGTGGGTTTATGGTGGAGCTTCAAGTTTCTTCTAGTCTAGTGGTGGCTGATTGTGGGGTGTTTCGAAATGGTTCTTCTTCAGGATTGAAAGCTCAACAGTCTGAGTCTTTTTATGTGGGGAGGGCCTTAAACTGAAGAAAGTAAATGGCTATTTTCCTAGGAGTCAGGATCGTCCAGTCTTAGTTCTTTCTCCTGAATTTGTGGTTGATGATGTTTCTTATTTGAGTAGACATAATTTAATTTGCAAGTTTCTTGGGATCCATATTCCTCTGTTGGCTTTGGATGCTTGGATTAGGAAAACGTGGTAGGTTGAGGGCAACATGGAGCTCATGGTAGCTACTAACAGTTATTTTGTGGTTGTCTTTTCCAATATGGCTGATAGGAATCAGGTTTTTGAGGGAGGACTTTACTTTTACAATCAGGTTGGATTATTTATTAAACCCTGGCATATGGGTTTTAACATAGCAGATGAACTTTCGTCGAGGGTTCTTGTTTGGGTCCGTTTGTCACGGCTACCCCTAGAGTTTTGGAGAGAAGATATTTTACAACGGATTGTTGCTCTTCTTGGTAAGCCTGTTGCAGTTGCTCAACAAACCCTTGAAAGAAAAGTTATTTCTTTTGCTCGGATTTGTGTGGAGGTTGATTTGAATAATCCCTTGTTGGATTCTCTTGAAATTTGTCTTGGCTCTCTATCTTCGGTTCAACAGCTTGATTATGAGTCCCTACCTTTTTGTTGTCAGATTTGTCACGAGTATGGGCATCTCCGTAAGCAATGCCCTAGGATTAATAAGGCTCCTCCTTCAAATTCCCCATCTTCGTCTTTAGCTCCTAAAGTTGATAGGGAGGATAAGGAGAAATCTACGATGGAGGATGCAATGGATAAAGATGGCTTTGTGTTGGTTAAACCTCGAGCTAAGGGGTGTGGTATGAAAAGAACATTTAAGGATAGGAAGAATGAAGTAAACTTTAATCCCAGTTTGAGGTGTTGGACACTTCAACCTTGGAGGAAGGAATTCCACCGAATATGCCTTTTGATGTTGTTGGGATCAGTTGTACTGTAGGGCAGGGACAGGGACCTAATTCGGATAGTCATTTATCATAGGGTATACAGGATCATCTGGTATCTCTGAAGGATTCTATGCAGGAGGATGATGATATTGTTTTGGCGTATTTGGCAAAGGAGGGGTTAGTTTCTGGCAAGCACAAGGAGTCTCCTCTCACCTTGGGGGTGCAACAACGCACGATTTTGAAGGGAGTGTTTGAGCACTCTTCAAAAAGTGGTTGCAAGAAGGATCAAGAGAAGATAAGGCGTACTGAAGACTTGTTGGTGGAATTTGGGCCTATTAAACCCATTGATGCTCACTTTTCTCCATCTCCCCCATGATTGTTCACTCATGGAATGTAAGCGGGTTGAATAGCACCTCCCGTCAAAAGGCTATTCATGATTTAGATGTTTTCCATTCTCTGGACATTTTTTGTGTTCGGGAGACTAAACTTTCTACAGATTTCATGCTTCAATGTGCTTCTCATATCTGGCATTTTGGTCAGTGTCAATGCATTGATTCTTAGGGGAGTTTTGGGGGTTTGGCTCTTTTTTGGGATTCAAGAAAGATTGCTCCACTTTGGTGGGTTTTCAGTCACTCTACTATTTCCATGGTTGCCTCCTCCTTGGAAACTAGTGAGACCATTATGGTTACTAATGTTAATGCCCCAATTGATATTCGTGGAAAATTATAGCTTTGGGCTCATTTAAGGTATGTTAGATCATGTGCTCCATATCTTCCTTGGATCTTAGCTGATGATTTTAATTTTGTGTTGAGCCTGGAGGAGAAAAGAGGTGGGTTGCCTCGGCTTGGTCCTGCTTCTAATCTTTTTTGGGAGAATGTGGATTTTCTAGCTTTAATTGATGTAAAGCCGTCCAACGGGATTTTCACTTGGAATAATAGATGGAGTGGAGAGGAAGTGATCTCTGAAAGGTTGGATAGATTTCTTGTCTCCTGTTTTTGGGTGGGAGGTAGATTGATTACTGTTTCTGAAATTCTTGACTAGAGGGGTTCTGATCATTGGCCAATAAAACTTTCAGTAACTTATTTTAATGCTCCCAAGAATCCTATAATTTTGTTTATCTTATGTGGCTTTGGGAGCCTTCTTTGCATGATATTATGGCCCAGTGGTGGTGTGATGGTAGCACTGCTTATGGTACAGCTATGTACATCTTTGTTAAGAAACTTCAGAATGTTAAATTTCAACTTAAGAGATGGAATAGGATGAGTTTTGGTAATTTTAAGATTATGAAGAGGAATGCTCAGGAGCGCCCTTATGTGATTACTCGCCAAATTTAGGATTTTGGTTTCTCGGATGCTTTGGGTCAAGCTGAATCCTAGGCTGCAAGAGTTGTGGAGTGGGAGCTTAGGGAGGAGATTTTCTGGAAGCAAAAGGCTCAGATTGATTGGCTTTGGGAAGGGGACAAGAATACGGCTTTCTTTCACCACTATGAGTAGGCTCAACGCAATAGAAGTTGTATCTCATCTCTGGTCAATGCAGATGGGATCCATATTTCCTCTTTGCAGGCTTTGTCTCGAGAGGCTAGACAGTTTTATTCTGCTCTTTTTTTCTGAAGATTCACCCCCTGTAGAAGATGAGGAGAATTTGATCCTTGATTGCATTCCCTCCCTGATTTCCCAGGAGATGAATGATTCCCTTATCTGCCCGATTTCTTTGCCTGAATTGGAAGAGGTTGTTTTCAGAATGAATAAAGGTAAAGCCCCTGGTCCAGATGGTTTTCCTGTTAAATTTTTTCAAGAATTTTAGGATATTATAAGTTTGGATTTATTGGAAGTTGCCCAAGAATCTCTTCGTAGTAAGTAGATGCTTTGTGCCATGAACTCCACTTTCCTGGTTCTCATTCCTAAAAAGGAAGGTGCAAATCAGCTTGAATTCTTTCGTCTTATTGCTCTTTGCAATGTGGTGTAAAAAATTATCACAAAAATGATGGCAGAGAGGCTTAAGTTTGTCTTCCTTCTGTAATCTCTAAGGAGCAAGGTGGTTTTGTGGATGGTAGACAGATCTTGGATGGGGTGGTGGTTTCCTTTAAAGTCATTCATTCGATGGCGACTGCTAGGGACAAGTCTATGTTTATCAAGTTGGACATGACCAAAGCCTATGACAGAGTTAAGTGGCATTTTTTGCAGAGAATTCTTTTAGGCTTTGGTTTTAGTCCAGATTGGGTCAATTGGACTATGAGTTGTGTTACCTCTTCCTCTTTTTCTATTCTTATGAATGGGGAACCTTCTGAGCTTTTTGAGGCTTCCAGGGGCCTCTGTCAAGGAGATCCTCTCTCCCCTTATCTTTTTATTATTATGGTTGAAGGTTTGGGTAGATTTCCTAAGTTGTGGGTTTCCCAGGGCAGGATTCAAGGTTGGTGTTGGGGCAATGGGCTTTCGCAGCTCTCTCATCTTTAGTGTGTGGATGACACTTCTCTTATGGGGAGGGCTAGCCTTCAGGAGGCTGCTTCTTTCAGGTGGGCTTTGGATATTTACCTTGCTGCTTCGGGTCAGAAATTTAATGAGCACAAGTCCTCTATCTTCTTCTTTAATACTCCTTGGGCTATTCAAAGGCGAATTGCTAATATTTTGAGGTTTCATATTGGGTCCCTTCCCTTTGTCTACCTAGGAATACCTCTTGATGTTGGTAGGCAACCCAAGTCCTCTTGGAAAAATTTGCTTGATAAGTTGTGCAATAAAGTCAATCATTGGACTCGTCGTTGGCTTTCTACTACCGCAAGAGTGACTCTTTTGAAGTCTGTTATCCAGGCTCTCCCTATCTATAGGTGTTTTGTTTAGGCTACTCATTTGTCCTTCCCGAGGGAATTTGATGCTCTCTCATGACAATTTATCTAGAGTGGTAACTTGCAGTCGGCTAAGTGGAGTCTAGTCAAGTGGGATATGGTGTGCAGGCCGCTGAGAGAGGGGGCCTGGGGTTGCGTTCTGCTATTTTGAATGGGAAAGCTTTGGCAGCCAAGTTATACTGGTGTTGGTGTACTAGGTAGCATCAATTGTGGGCCCGTATTCTTACCCATAAGTATCTTAAGGATGTTAACACTTTTGATGTTCCCTATTTTGCTTTAGATGGAAGGGGATCTATGATTTGGAACACCCTCAAATTGGGGGCTCAATTGATCAGAAGGGGATTTTTTGGATATGTTATACTGGTTCTTAGGCACTTTTTTTGTGGGATTCTTGGGATGGTCACCCTCCTATTCTTTATGCTTACCCTCACCTCCAACCTCTTTGTGATCATTTTACTGTTGCTGGTTGGAACACGGTTGAGCATTATAAGTTTGTGCAAAATATTGGACTGGCTACTACTCTTAGATGGAAGCATTCCTCGGATTGGCTGCCAGGAGGGTCAAAATGGGATAGGAAAGAGTTGGCTCATATACTTTCTTCTCATGAATACAACTCCATGGTGAGGCAGGATATCCTGGCTTGGAGTAACAGCGATTTATCTGGTAAATGTTTTGTATCAGCTAGTTATGGTGAGTTTCTTAGGCAGGCATTTGGGGACATTGAGGCTCCTTGGTGGAAGAAAGTGTGGAATAAATTTTCTTGGCCCAAGTGCAATTTTTTTCTATGGCTGGTGGTTCAAAACAGGTGTCTTACTTGGGATAATTTGTGAAAAAGAGGATTCCAAGGTCCCTTGATGTGTGCTTTGTGTTGTAAAAGTGAAGAGAGTGTCTCTCATCTTTTCTTCCAGTGTACCTTTTCTAGGAGGCTTTGGAACCTTTGGTGGGTTGTCTGGAACTAGGCATGTTGGCATGTCTCTTCTTCTTGGCATATGGCTTCTAGTGTTGTCATTGATGGCAACTGAAGTCATTGATCCGGTCCACATGTCACCATTTGTCTATACCGGAAGGTAGAGTGAAGAACAGGGTATCTGATTGAAGCCATAATTTGTCAAGTAGTTTTCATTACCAAGTTATCAGTTTTGGTTGTGGATCTCAGGAAAGCTTATTGGGCATATAAAATGTCTTATTCTCGAGTTTTGTGTTGTCTTATCAATTGGTGTACGAGTTAGGAGATCCGGTTGTTCGATTTTCTATTCATCTGTATATAAAGGCCGACTAAGCGAATGTTGGGTATTGTGGATGTTTAAGATGCAATTGTTTAAAGTATTTTTGTGTTCGAATATTCTGTTTTGGGTCCTATCTATGCTATGGCCAACTTTGGTGGATGCACATTAAATGTTATTTATGATTTGAGCCGATAGTTGGAAGATATTTTCTATTTCATTGGAGCCAACATATAGCGATTGAAATCTTGGTAGTGGATATATATATGAGATCGGTTAATTCGTTTTGGTGTGCATATATGTGAGTTCGATATGTGTTGATGTGTGTGTGAATATCATAAGATCAATTGAGTGATTTTGTTTGTGCAAAAGAGGATTTTTGTGAAGCGAATTAAGGCAGAGCAGAGCAAAGTGCAGAATTAGAAAGGAGGTCCAGAATCTAATCTATGAGCCTAATCGAAACTGTAATAAGGCATTTGTAGATGCTATCTACTCAGTTCAACCTTTGTTGTAATCCAAATCTTTAGTAAGGTAGTGAGCCTTCCTTTTTTTGAGCAATGAGCTTTAGGCAGTGTGCCTAAATGCAGGTGCTTTCCCATTTTGTAAAACACTATATTTGAGTACTCAAATTGTGGATTGACCTCCATCGTGGTTTTTCCCCTAATAGAGTTTCCACATAAAAATCCTTGTGTTATGATGTTGTGGCTTATTGTATCATGTTCATGCATATTTCTTTTGATTGAATGTTTTAAGCACCGAAAAGAACAGATTCATAAAGTATAAAATTGCTCAACACTGATTCACCACCTCTCTTAGTGTTGCTTGAGTCCAACACTTCTTTGGTGGATTTCTTTGCCCGATGGGGGAAGGCTCCTATTAAAACCTCTTTTCTCCATGTTGCTTGGGCTTTGGGGCCTACTTTTATTATCTAGCATATCTGGTTGGAGAGGAATTGTAGGACATTTCAAGATGTGCAGCTGGTTGTCCATCATTTTTGGAGGAGGATTCTTCATTTTGTGGGAGAAAATGATGCGGATAAGTGTGACTTGGCTGAGGGTGTGGATCCTGGGGAGGTTTCTTTTTGTACTCGTCTTAATCTACGTCTTCAATGGGGGACTACTCAGGGTGTTGGCCAGATCATGAGAAATAGTTGTCATCATCCTCTTTGAAAGATAAGTAGGGAGGGGCATTGGTGTCCTCATCCTTAGGGGGTGTTGAAAATTAACACGGATGGCTCTTCTCATGGAAATCTAGCGCATGCTGGTATTGGAGGTGTTGGGCGAACTAGTTCTGGGATTGTTGAGTTTATCTTCTCTATTTATAAGGGTTGGTATACTAACAATGTGATGGAGGCTCTTGCCATTCTATATGTTGTGGAGCATGGTTGTGTTCTCGGGTGGAGATGGATGATTTGTGAATTTGATTCCTAGGTGGTTGTGGCATTGCTGAAGAGGTAGTAGCTTGAGGATGTCAATTGGCATCTGGCTATTATTATAAAATAGATTCTTAATATATGTGCTTCCTTGGATTTTGTTTCTTTCTATCATATTCCACGGGAATGGAATGGGGTTGTTGATTGTTTGGCTAAATGGGCTTCTAATCATCTAAATGATTGGAACATCATGGAAAGGGGTCAATTTCCCATGGAATTGTCTCAAAATTTGGATCAATTAGTGGAGGTTGATAGGGATGTGTAATGCTCTGCTTTGTATTGTTAATTTTTTGGTTTGAATAAAAAAAATTACCCCTCTTTTAGTTTAAAAAAAACTCTATGAGCTAATGTGAAACTAGGAAAAATAAATAAAGATGCTTTATCCAATATAATGGAGAAAATAAAAAAGATTCACATATATAGGCCTCTTAGATCCTCAAATAAAAAATATTACATGTCCAAGAGGTAAAATTTTAACTATTAATCACTCATAATCAAGAGGTGAGTTAACTCAATATAACTAAGATTAAGGTGACCTTTATTGACTAAAGGTGACACATAATTACCATCACTCAAGGATTGATGAGATGGTGATGATGACACTTAAGTACCTCAAGTCAAGGCATACACATAACATTATTAGTTACTTAGGTAAGAATAACTAAATATTCATAATATCCTAAATAATCTTATTAATTAGGTGCAATGTTGCACTAACACCCCCATAAAAGATACATAGGAGGAAGTGAAATGAGAAAAAATAGGTTCTTGCAACTAAGCCTAATTTGGTAACTATTTTTTTATGAAGGGTTCCCTCATAAATAGAGAAATGAAGAAACCTATAGAAAAATTGTAAAAAAAATAAAAAAATAGTGTAACTCCATGAGAGATAAACACACAAACAAGTAATCAAAACCCACCATACAAAAGAATAGAAAAACAACTATCAAGAAACATGTCACAAGATATACCCTAGGAAAACTCTAATGAGGTAAAAACCCAATCTCCAAAATAATCCACAATTAATGTATCATTTAGAAATTAAAAATTACAATACACTTATAAATTCTCCATGAATACATCTAATATTTCAAGCTCCTCCAATGCATAGATTCCATTTGTCCAATCAAAATGGGTAACCATGTAACCACACATCCGATGCCATGCTTCACAAATGCACTCACAAGAGAGCTCAATGAACCCTAGCCAAGAATCCGAAGGTTATGATAGTTAACTAGCCAACCTCAACAACTACTTGTGTGCTTTCTTTTATAGAAAATAACTTACACAAAACCACCAAGTGGTATTACATAAACCATGCACCTAATACCATGAGTTTAAAAAACCATGTCTCCCTCATTTATTTTTTGGTACTAAGTTTTTCCAATATTAAATATTTTCTAATGTGCAACCCACACATAAAATATCTAACCAATATTACAATACAACTTTATAAGTGGACTCAAACAAATATTTAGTGTGGCTAAACATATCTCCAAAGATGCACCATAGATAAAAAAAAAATGTGTATATTGTACAACACACATTTTTCCAACATTCTCCACCTTGTATACATTTCATAAGGGGTCAAAAATAAACTCAAACATCAAGGAAAGAATCACTAAATCCAATATGTACCATCAAAACATCCAAGTGCTCCATGTACTCTATCAAAATACTACAACAATAACCAAGTTGATCACCATCTCAAGTAAGAACTCTCTCATCCTCTATCATGCTAATGCATAAAAGATAATATCTAATGCAAAGATATGTCACACTACGTATCATTAGAAACATGAATCCTACCTCAAACCAATATTCAAACACAAACACTAAACCCAATGATAACAAATAGGCCTGAGTAATTGCCAAGGAAAAACCCCACATGACTAGAAATAAAAACCATAAAAATTTGCTAATACATTCAATTATCTCTACCACCAAATGTATCCAAAATATCAATACAACTCATTCCAACAACATATTCAACACATAAAATGCAATCACAAGATCCTTGTATAAAACCTATTGTAAGATTAGCCAAGATTTTTGGGAAGAATGCTAGTATAGAGACTGAGCCAAGCGAAACAAGCAAGTGCACACTCTACTTACGAGATTGAAAATATATAATATGAAAAACAATCTAGTTGAAGTTATAATGATTAATTCACAATAGTGAGATACATATAGCTGAAGTGATAATAATTTAAAAATCATCAGATGTATGAATGATTAGTCTTATCTTTATGATTTTGTGCTTGGTATTAGAATTTAGTTTCAATAACAATTTGTTCATGGGATAAATTTTGAGTCAATATTTTTTCTAAGACAGTCTCTATTTATTTTTGTGAAATTTCAAAGGATTCAATATTTTTAAATTTTAAATCAATATTTTTTTCAAAAGGTTTTTATAATAAAATAAATCATAACAAAGCAATATGATGTAAGATCTGAATTTATTAAAAGGACTGTCCAAATTTTCTTTTGGAAAAAGAGTTTTTTGATGATGCATTTGGTCAAAAAGTCATTAAAATATTTAAAAGATTGTATATTTATTAAGTCATTTTGTCCAAATTTATTAAATTATTAGTTTAAATGTACAATTGTAGGAAAATAGTTAGTATATTTATTTATTATTAATATAGATATTTTAAATATTGTATCTATATATTTGTGAACATATTTGTCATTTTATAATTCATTTTATGTTATATCTACATTTATAATAAGAATTTTTTTAAATATATATATATATTTAAATATTTTTTATTATAAGAAAAAATTTAAAATATATATATTTTTAATTTTTTAAATACTTTACTAATTGCAAATATATTTTTCAATATAATAAGAAAATTCTAAAAAAATAATTAATTTTTAAAAAATTTAAGTAAGTAAAAAACTTTACAAAAATATTTATCTTTTTAGTGATAAAAATATCTTCAAATATTTTATTTCTTAAATTTTAATTATTAAAAAAATTTTTAAAAGATTTTAGATTTTAATTTGTAATTATTAAAAACTTCCAATTCTATTTCACTTTTAAAAAGTCTTAAAAATATTTTAGAAACTTTCCAAATGTTCCATTTAAAAAAAAAAAGAAATTTACATATTTAGAAGTTTCTAATATTTAAAAAAAATTTGAAAAGAGTTTGATCTTATATTTGATCAATGAAGCCATTAAAATAATGATTAAAAAAGTGTGTCAGGACTCCTGAAAATCTAGAGCTTTTGGAGCAAAATAATAGAGTCCAAAGTGAAGAATATAGATTAAATTTTTCTTTATAAAAATATATGCATCTTTATATGAAAATGGACCTTAAATCTTAACCCATAAGAAGCCCATTAATTAGAATAATTTTTTAATTAGAATAATTTTTTAATTAGAATAATTTTATTAAAGTGCACCATAATAATTATAAGTGTGTTCTTAACTTATACTTGCTTGGACAAAAGTGCTCTCATTTTATTGAATACAAAATTTGGAGGGGTAAATTAAGGGGTCTCCTCTAAAGGGCAAGCTAAAATTGACATCTAAATCTTCTTTGAATTTAGGTAAGGATTTGGACTTAGCAATTGTGGGTATTGTTGGGGATTTGAGAGGATACTTCTTTAAGGAAAATAGTAAATCAATTATTTTTCCTATAGTTGAGATTGGTTCTTCAAAGAAATGTAGGACGATCTAATCAGGTCAAACTTCACTTTAGAGCTCTTTGGAGAGTTTTGGTTTCAATCCTTATTGACTGTGGTTTTGGCTATCCCTATGTTGTAATTTTGGTGTTTGGTTTGTAGAACCATTTCTTGTCTTAAGGATAATTTTATTATGGGTTCTAGTTTCATGTTTTTGTATCCTTTCTTGATGTACAAGGTTTTGGGGTCCTTCAAAACCATCTTTGATTCATAGCTTTAGTCAAAGCACTTACCTTATCAAAAAAAAAATAGGAGGGATAAAACTTCAAATGATATATTCACTAGCATATATGGGTAAAAGCACCAAGATGGTGCACAAAAAGGGGGTAAAAAATGGTCACTTTTATTCTAGAATCAGTTAAACCTAAACTTGGAGGAGTAATTTGAGATTCATGCACTGAAAGTTTGAAGATGCCAAAAGAACAAGAATTGTAGTACTTTGAATCTAGTTTCTAAACTACTAATGTTTTTTCAAAAATAGATAAGATTAAATGTATCAAATGTTTCGTGCACACAAAAGTTTTCCTGTTTTTTCAACAAAACATAACATAGTGTCTGGTGTGAGCCCCTCAATTTTTTAGTTGTATTTAGTATTTTCAAAAACCCATTGGTAGAAATATAGTTAAGAGTGAGTACTAGAAGTTGTATATTTTTTGTAATTTTTTATTTGAGTATTTTTTAAGATTTTTCAAAGTGGATGCATCCTAAAAATCGCATCACTAAGTGTGCACATCACATAACTTGCACCAAAATAATAAAAAATGTAATTTTTTTCCAATGTGTAAAGAATGAAGTGTAGAACAATATTAAATATTTTTTTCAAATTTGGACAAGTAGGTCAAAAGTTATTAAAAAAAGTCAATACATATGTCTCTCATAACTATGGAAACATTAGTGAAAGAAATTAAAAATAAATGTGTTAATGTAGTTCAAATATTAAAAAAGTTGTATGGTTACAAAGCTTAGAGGATGTGTGAAATTATGATGGTAATTTTACTAAGATTTGATTTATAATGTGTAAACCTGATGACGAGCAAGTTGAAAATGAGAATGTAGGAAAAAATCATGTGAAAATGAGGCAAATGAACCATCCAAGCCTAAGTACAAGACAAAACGCGTACGTGTCTTGTGCAAGACAAAATGTGTCGTGTCTTGTGCAAGACAAAACGCGTACGTGTCTTGTGCAAGACAAAACGCGTACGTGTCTTGTGCAAGACAAAACACATACGTGTCTTGTGCAAGACAAAATGCGTACGTGTCTTGTGCAAGACAAAACGCGTACATGTCTTGTATAAGACAAAACACCTACGTGTCTTCTACAAGACAAAATGTGTACGTGTCTTGTGCAAGACAAAATGCGTACTGTTTGTGTGAATTGGGTTATTTCCTAACTAGTTATTAGTGAGGACCTATTCACATCATTATAAGTTTACTTAGGAGTTAAGTTTCCTAAGTGTCATTTCTAGAAACTAGTTATAATGGGGCCATGTCTAATTAATTAGCTTATAGTTTATCTAGGAATTTAATATTTTACTTATGCATTGGGCATTTAATGTTTGCATCCAAGATGGTTATCCTACCTCCTCTCACCTTACCTATATAAACAAGGTTCTTGTACATTGTAATTCATATTCTAAATATTCCAGATCAATTCATCATAGATCATCATTTGATCAAATTTTCTTCTTGCTCATGTTGCAACACTTTCTTGTTCATGTGGATGGTTTCTTTCATGGTTTGATCCTTTGAAGTGTTCACAACTTCATTTGGGTTATTGTTCATTCATATTTCCAACATGGTATCAGAGCATAGGCCATAGAAATTCCATCTCATATTGGAAAGTTGAGCTGAGGAGAATTTCATTGCAGGTTGAAGGGTTTGCATCAAGGGATAGTTGTCATCATTCAAGAGGCAGCTAGTTTCTAAAGCACATTTGGTTAGATCTGACCTTGCCATTGCGATCAGGAGGTCCAAAAACCTTAGGAATGCCTATCCAATCATCAAAATTCAACATCTTTGATTCAGAACCATAAGAGGTTTTCTCAAGCAATTGGAAATTTTTGTACCATACGGATCATATGGTCTTGTGAAGAAAAAAGCCTCCCCCCTTTTCATCGATAAAAACTTTTCTACAACATTACTATCCTATTAGGAAGTTAAAAAATATTCTATTGGGCAATATTTCTATAGTTTGGAAAAAATATTTCATAGTTCCACACGAAATATTTTTTGGGGTTTGATTAATATTTCTGGTCGACATATATTTTATTGTCAGAATTTAAAATTGTCGAAAGGCAATATTAAAAAATGTGACCAAACAACATTTATTGGGGGCATATTATTTTGTCTAAATTTGCGGACAAAAGATTTTATTTGGCGGATTAAATTATTGGGGTTCAAGTTATTTTTCTATGGGTTCATTTATTTTTGGCAGGATTAAATATTATTTATCAGGAAAATATTTTAAATCTGCAGACTACATGTATTTCTGAAGCCCAGGTATAAGATCTTGTTCGTATGCAAAATGTATTATCAGGATAGTCGGTGTGTTCAAAGTATGGTTTGATCAAGGCATTTACTGAATTGTCGACTCATGCATTTGAGTGGTCAAGCCTTCCCGCTGATTATCTGCCCTTCATTCAATACACTACCAACCACCATTTGATTCTCCACCGACCGTCGTATTCTCCTAGCCTAGTGTGTGGTCTCCTTTGGAACCAAGGGCTTCGCTTGGTGAGTGGTGCCACCCCGACCACCGCCATCCATCTGCCCCACTGTCGCTCCACTCGACGGTAGATCTTTTCTGCCAGCACCTGTCCCCTAGTCATATCAATGACCAAGGGCCTTTTTCTTAAGCCCCAGGTGCTTGATTTTTGTACC
>VDFB02280780.1:0-16837 GCA_007258455.2 Sequoia sempervirens | reverse complement strand
CCAAACTTAAAAAAAAAAGCAAAAAATTAAAAAATAAAACCCTGCCTATGTGGCATACGTGGGCCCCACCATGTTTTGCTCTCTTAAGAATGAAAGGAGGCCTCTAAAAGTTCATTATTTTCATTTTGTTTGTGTAGGGAGCCAAGGGTTTGAGAAGAAAAAAAATTGCAGCCATTGAAGGAGAAGGAGCAGCTGTTTGGAGGAGAGGAGGTTGAAAGAGTGTTGCTGGGAGTGAAAATCCATCAAAAAAGGTATGCATTTTCTTTCACCATTCTTTTTTTTTCATTTTTTTTGCAAAATATGAAGTTTGCATAGTCTGATTTTTTTTTATTTTGTTCATTTTCAGTCAACACTTGCATTCTAAAAACAAAAAATATGAGCAACAGTGAAGGTGGGAGTGATAGTGAAGTTGAAATGCAAGCTAGAAGGCAAACTAGAGAGCAAATAAGAATAACCCCTACCCAACACCATCATTCATCAACCAATTCCAAAACTATGAAGGACTATGCCAAACACCCAATAGACAAAAAAAAACCATTCCTTCAATTTGTGACAGCCATGGGTGAAAGACAAAAAAATTCAGGGGGGAGTAGGGTTTGGTTATGCCATGTTTGTGAAAAGGAGTTTAGGGGCAGCTACACTAGAGTTAGGTCTCATTTTTTGGGTGAGGTGGGCCATGGAGTTAGAACGTGTCCTGCATTGACAGATGCACTATTTGTAGAGTGCCAAACAATTCAAATGGAGTGTGATGGTGGGGTTCAAACTGGGTCTCCTTCTTTCCCAAGTTCACAATCGTCTATGCCTACTCCTACTCCTAGTCCTTCCACAGTTGGTAGTACTGTTAACTTAAGAGGAAAGAGGAAGGTGATTGGTGGTGATAAGGGAGCCTCAGTTGAGTCCATGTTTCAAAACCAAGCACGAGAAACCTGTGAATCCTCCATTGCCAAATTCTTTTTTGCCCATGCCATTCCATTTCATGTGGCCCGTTCCTCTTATTTCAAACAAATGGTGAAAGACTTAGTCACTGTTGGTCCTTCATTTGTACCCCCTGGAGATCATAAGCTACGCACCACCCTCCTAGACAAAGAGTACTCCAAAGTTAATGTGTTAATGGAGGAGATGAGGAAAACATGGATGAGGACGGGGTGCTCTATAGTGATGGATGGGTGGACTGATTGTAGACGTCGGCCCCTCATCAATGTCATAGTCACATGCCCTGCTGGTTCTTATTTTCTTCGAGCCGTAGATTGTTCAGGGAAACGTAAGGATGCTGACTTCCAATTTTCCATTTTGAGAGATGCCATAGAGGAGGTTGGGGCTGCAAATGTGGTGCAGGTGATCACCGATTCAGCACATGTGTGCAAATCGGCTGGATTGATGGTGGAGGGTACTTACAGGCACATATTTTGGACCCCATGTTGTGTTCATGCATTGAACTATGCATTGAAAGACATAGGGAAGATGGATTGGGTGAAGAAAACGGTGGCAGAAGCTAGAGAAATTCAGATGTTCATTTGCAACCACCACACCTCACTTGCTCTCTTCAAGACATTTTCAAAGAAGGAGTTTCTCAAACCTGTTGATACAAGGTATGCCATTTACTTCATTTTGTTTCACTTTCAATTTGTATTCATAATCTGATTTTGTTTTAAATTTTTATTTTTTAATGAATCATTGAATTAATGCATGTAGATATGCCACCTACTTCATCCTATTGGAGAGGATGCTTGAGGTGCATGAGCCTCTACAACTAATGATGATCAATGCTGAGTGGACTAGATGGCCTAATGCAAGTTCCACTCAAGGAAAGAGCATCAAGCAAAAGATCCTCGATGATGATTGGTGGGCCAATGTGAGGTAAGACATATTAGATGGCTGATTTTCATATTAAATTTCTGATTTTAATATTTTAATTTTATTGTCCAATGTTCCAACTTTTGAAGTTTCTAACATGTCAAATAACTTGTCAACTAATTATTTTGAACCTTTTGTTTGCATTTTGCAGATATATTTGCTCCTTTATCTCGCCCATTGTAGATGTCATTAGATATGCTGATACAGACTCTCCTAGTCTTGGAGAGATATATGAGACATTTGACACTATGCTTGGGAAGATCAGGCAAGTTATTTTGGCAAAGGATCCCACTTTGGATTTATATGAGCAACACATTAGGCCCATTGTGACGCGGAGGTGGAATACAATGAACACCCCGCTTCATATGGCTGCCTTTGCTCTAAATCCAAAATGGTCTGCACCAAGGGATGGTAGGGTGCCTCCATGTGATGATCCTGAGGTTTTAGATGGGTTCACAAAGGCCATTGAAAAGATTTATCCAGCCGAGCAAGCTTCAATACTTCGCTCACAATTTCTAGACTTTGCTAATCTTAATGGCCCAAACTTGAGCAAACCACAGGCGAGGTTGGATAGAGCTATATTAGCTCAAGGGAACCCTATTGGATGGTGGACCTCTCATGGGAGAGATACACCGCAATTGAAGATACTTGCCACTCGCCTTCTTGCACAGGTTGCTAGTTCCTCTACTGCAGAGAGGAATTGGTCCACATATGGCTTTATCCACTCTGTCAAGAGGAATAGACTTACCTCTAGACGAGCAGAGAAGCTAGTGGCTGTTCATAGTGCTCTTCGGCTTCAGGATCGACAGACGCCAGAGTATCGACAGACTCCAGCTCTACGGTGGGATATTGATCCCGAGGACGCGGCTCAGATAGATGAGGAGGAGACAGCTGAGGGCTTGGTTGGGGTCCCATTGGCTGAGGAGGAGCATTATGGTGGCAGTGACTCGGAGGATGACTCTGATTTTGATGCAGTTATGAGAGATGATTAGGGGCAGCAGTGCTCTTTGTTTATTTTGTAAATTTGTATTCATTATCGACATACGATATTGTATTTTGATTTTCATAGCAAACTAAAACTTTAAAACTATATGGCAGCAATGTAGCCTTTGGGCATTTTGATATAAGTTTATAAATTATAACTTGGAGGTTGTTTCATGATTCGTGTATGTTAATTTTGAATGCGTATTGAGTATTGGCATAATGTTGAACACACATGTTATATGTTAATGTTCTATAATGTGTATTATGCATGCCTTATTCATGTTATGTATTGAATATTTAAAATTTCCCTATATTTTTTAAAATTTCCCTATATCTTTGTATAGCCGTCCCCTGCCGTCCCTAATTTTGGCCTCAAAAATCGGAAACTTGGGGACTGGCCCCGCTGCCCCAACATTGGCCCCTCATTCCTAAACTTGGGGGTAACCTTTGTTTTTTGTAGATGTTTGGTGGTCAAATTGGGGTGGAAATACCCCACATCTCCAACAATTTGCCCTTCGTGTCTTATCACAGCCTTGTAGTTCGTCCAATTGTGAGCGTAATTGGAGTTTGTTTGAGGCCATCCATACAAAGAAAAGGAACAAACTAGCTCAAAAACGCCTGAATGACCTTGTATATGTGCAATATAATCTTCGGCTGCGCACAAAACAGGTTAAGGAAATATCAGATGATCCAATTGATTTGGATGAGATAGATCCATACAATGATTGGACAGGGCAAGAAGAGCGACCTTCATTGTTTTCCGAGGATGAGATCTATGACTTTGAGCGACAAGCAATGGAGGGGGGTGGATTTGCATTCTCATTGGATGGCATTGAGGATGACCCTGAGGAGGAGTCATTGGCAGTGCCAGAGCCACCAACAGTAGCCTCTACATCCAGGATGGAGGTTGAGCAGCCACAACAGATGCCTACGACTACACCCTCTCCCGTAGTGAGAAGTACTAGACATGGGAAGAGGAAGATGTGAATTTGTAAAAGCTGAAATATATTAATGTTGTATTTACTTTCAGTTTTACAAAAACTATTTGCTATTTTCATTTTGTTTCAAACTATCAGTATCAGCGTATTGAGCATTCCACATGGGGATGTGATTTTGTATCTAATTTTCTTTCAAATCAATCAAATATAACTAGATTCAGCTTGTTTCTTCTATGTACTCATTTTATTGACTCATTGGATGCATCTTATCTTTGAATTTTGCAAAAAAAAAAGTGTTTTTAATGAAGTTTAAGCAATTTTTTAAATTGCTGAGTTTTTTTCCGAGTTTTTTCCGAATTTTTACCGAGGTTTTTCTGATTTTTTTCCATACCGTATTTTCCGGGCTTGGCGAGTTTTTCAACTATGGATAATGCCATCTTTTTTTCATGCCAATAATTCCCCCAGTCTATTGTTTTGTCCATCCTAGAGGATAACATATGTGATTAGGTTATTAACTTTGGAAAGTTGTGAAAAATGATTGCCACCACATATCCCATCCATAACTTGCTCTTGGCTTTGTATTCCAATTGGGTCATCCAAAGCCTCCCAATTGTTTCCATTTGTTGTATGTCACCAACAATCATTATTGTAAAGAGGGGGACCAACCACTCCAAGGCTCCAAGTCACAGAGAGCCAAGAGCAAAAGGCTGCCCTAATCTACCTCAAGTTAGACAAGTGTTTAGGATAGTGCTTGATGATAAGGGTAGAGAATGAAGAGCACTCTCAAAGCTTCTTTCAATCTACTAACCAGAAAGTTATATTTGGACTAAGCGAATAGGTTTCTAGAACCTAAACTGCGCCTCTATCAACTCTCTGCCAGAGGACAGCAACGTGCGACAGGGACGACAACGCGGCGCGTTGGCATCTCACTAGTGTGTTGTCGTCCATATGGACAGACAATGGAAAAGAACAGTCAAAGGTACTAAAAACCTACTAACAGCTTACCTACTTAAGCTTGAACTGATGATGAAAGCAAGGAATGATAGAATAACTGAAATACTAAGAGAGATGCTATAAGAAATGACAAAAACGAGAAAGGTAAGAGTTCAACTCGCGAAAGATCCAATTCTCCCACAAGCTCTACAGGAACAAGTACCTACACACAGCAGATCGGGGAAAGATGTTGGAGTTGTTTCGAGGCTTGCCGCAGTCAAACCCCCGTTTTGGTGTTTCCACCTCCACGGACAGCCAAATTGATAGAGAAATAGAAGTGCAAGAAAGTATGGAAAAGAAGAATGTCATACACTACGAAGAGCACTATGCTACTCAAATCCAACAACAATGCAATAGTAAATGAACAATAGCACCCTCGACCAAAGGCACTCAAGGCCAATGAGAGAGGAATGCAAGCTTACAACCGTGGCAAAGTCGATGTGGCCACAGTGATGCCGAAGGAAGTCTTGCAAGACACCAAGTTGCAGCTTCAGTGGTAGATGTGAAGAATGTTGTGATGTTGGAATGGAAGAGTTGATAGTGCAGCAAGTAGCCAAGAAGTTGCAAGAATATGCTCAAAAGTTGTGTAGAAACATGGGAAAATTGTCAAGAATGTGAAGACGTTGGAATGAATAGGAAAGATAGGCATTTGAAGATGATTTAGGAGGGAAAGAGTCGTTCAAAGGTCAACTGGGAAGTGCAGATACGTTACGCTTCGGCCCCAATGGCGAACGTAACGCCTCTACAAATTCCAGAGGCAAGAATCCTATCAGGATGGCAATGCGCCGCAAAAATGTCCACGTGCCGCACACATGTCCCTGACAGAATTCCCCCACCGACACTACAGACAAGCGCCAAGTGGATGGAGTATGGACAAAGGATGTGGAATTACATTGTCAAGTTTAATTTTTCTAAGGTGAAGGGTGTAAAAGGGGCACTTGCAAGGGGGGTGCAAATTCACGCCTATACAATTATCAATTCCTTCCCCACTACTTTCGATAATTCTTCACATGTTTTTGTGAATGTTTAAAAGCATTCTTACATTAACAGAAATAAAAGGTTACATTATAAAGAAGTTACAAAAAACTGTAGATATTAAATATCTACCTACTATCTACCTACTAATACTATAGAAACAATATAACTAAACTAAAACATTGACCATTAACAATAGGAATATAATATTCTAACACCCTTAATGGTCAATTCGTCAACAACACCAAGTTGCCCCCTGAATTTGACAAACTTATCCGGGCTCAAAGACTTGGTGAGAATATTTGCAATCTGATCCACTGTTGGAACATACAGCAGTTGAACCATAGTTACGAGACTCAGACTCGGCTTGGACTCGGCGAGGGTGACTCGACTTGGCTTAATTTGACTCCTGAATTTCACGCAGACCGGGCAAAATGAAAAAGTTGAAAAACCTCTAGAAATTTAGATTTTAAGGATTTAAAACTTGTTTCAAGCACCCTTTATTGAATACAACACAAATAAAGGCAAATTTGATCACATGCACAAGTATACAATGATCACATAAGTATAAAGTACACAAATTGTAGTTGTGCTGCTGAAGGAAATAGCATACTTAGATATATAAAATTAGTCAAATGTATAAAAAACTCATGGAATATGAAATCCATGACATCAAATGTTCCATACAAATATGAAATATCAAAAGTAAAACAATAGCTATAAGTCTATGACTCTATGGCATAGTGGAGTCAGCATCCTTCCTGCAATGGCTCTAAGGGTCCCCGGATGATGTTGCGCTTGCAGCCATAGTCTTTGCCTCATGGTCCGACTCTCCATGCCACTCTCACCAACAAGAGCTATGTCTCCTCGTTTCCTAGCCTCCTCCTCACCATGGCTACAACCTCACCTCTCTCTCTGCCTGGTCCACCCAATCAAGGTCCTCGTCACTAAAGACTGCATCTGTAGCCTCAATGATCCACTCAGACTGTGGATCAACCTCCTCTAGACTGATTGGGGTGTTGTCGTGGTCAAAAAGCTTCCTATATCTGAGCCAAAAGTTGTAATGAACATATACCAAGTCATTCATCTTCTCCACTATCAATCTATTGCGCTTCTTGGAGTGTATGTGCTCAAACATACTCCAATTGCGCTCACAACCAGATGAACTGCATGGCTGGCTCAATATACGAATGGCAATATTTTGCAAGTTCGGTGTATCAGAACCAAACATCTCCCACATCTATTTGAGATGAGAAAAAGAAACAAAATCAATTTCATTTCAAGTTTCAAGTTCAAGTTCAACATTTAATAATAAATTATAATATAAAAAGATGAAAATTATGCCCTTAAATATATTTTTACCTGGCAGTAATGTTGTCCTACTATCTTTGCACATTTGACGTGCAAAGAAGTCTCCTCGTGCCTTAGTGAAGGCATCTATCTCGTGCACTATCTATGTAGTAACAGCAGGCAACATCCGCTCTATCGTCGAGTAGAGCCCACTAAGAATTTCTCTATTTGCACGGAAATCACGACGGAATTGGAAGGCCAGATTTAGGAAACATGCGGCTGCATGGATGGGCCTATGAAGTTGGTTTTGCCATCTCCTATCAATGATATCCCAAATGGGACGATACTTCTCCTCAACTCCACCATAGACTAATCTAATGGCCTCTTTGGCCCTATCCATGCCCTCATATATGTAGCCCATTGTGGGCTTCTCCCCATCTGCAACTCGTAGGAGAACTAGCAAGAGCTGAATAAACTACAAAGTGCAAACATGTTTCACAAATAAGTCTGAACGAAAATAAACAAATAAAAGTAAGATATGATTAAAAATTAAAACATAATAAAGAATTAAATTTTACCTTCACAATCTCGTCCACTGGTGTCCAAAACCCTTGCTCATCAAAAATGCAATCAGCCACAGCAATCCCTGCAGTGCTTGTAGAAAAGGATGAGGAAGACCACTCACTAGTAAACATGAGCCTTAAAGCTACCTTTGACCGAATCAAGGATTGCAACGTAATAAAAATTGTTGCAAAGCTAGTGATGCCAGGACGAGACAACTCCCTCAACCCCGTGTATTGCCTCATAAGGTTAAGCACCTATGTGTGATTGTATACAAATTTGCAAATGTTTTTTGCTGCATCCACACATGTTTTGATCCATGGGAGCTTGCCAAGATGCTCCATCATGAGGTCAATGCAATGGGCGGCACATGGAGTCCAAAATATAGTAGGGTGCCTCTCCATCAATAATTTACCAACAGCAACATAATTCGCTGCATTATCTGTCACCACTTGCACTACATTCTCTTCCCCCACATCAGCTATCACCTCCTCTATAGCCTCACATAGGTATGTGGCATTTTTGAATTGGGCAGAAGCATCAATGGGCTTCATGAAGACGGTTTCACCTGAAAAAATAAGCAAAACCAATTATTCAATAAATTAAAAAACATAAATCAGCCATATTAAATTATTAATCACTAAATCAAATTCAAATTTCAATGCATTGAGTACAATTGGCTCTCCTGGAGGAAACTAGAAATTAAGTAAAGGTTCCATTTCTCCTATCTGGGCCCAAACCACGCCATGCAAATCCAATCCTCCCTCTCCACCGCACACACCGCCTCCTCTAATTTGTAAGTTGAAGATTCACACCTTTTGAGTCGTGCGGGTCTTTATCTATCTTCGAGGGGCTTTGGAACCCCGCCCCACATATGGTTATACATCAAATCCATGTTTTGCCAAAAAGCACTCAAAACATGTCATAAATAAATTAATAAGTTACATAAGTATTGTAAAATGAAAAAGTTTTAAGTTTTTCACTTTAAATTTCGAATTGCATAATGAGATACATCTAGATTTTTAAATAATAAAATTTAAATATAAATTTAAACAATTAAACGTAAAAAGAATTACCTCCGCTACATGGAAGGAATAGCAAGAGTACCAAAAAATATGTAATTGTCTTTTTTTTGTCGCGATCATGTGCGTCCTTGTTCCAACCCATGCTCTCAAGCAACGGTTGGGAACCAGGAGTAGTGCATGGTACAAAATATGAGTCCACCCTAGATTTACGAACTTTAGGGCCAATGCTAATACTACCACTACCACTAGCAGTAGCAACGCCACCACCACTAGGAGTACGCATAGGCATAGCTGGTGCAAAAGCAGAAGCACTAGCAGAAGCACTAGCATTAGGACAGTATGGAAGCATGGAAGAAGCATCTCCAACAGCACCAAGTCCCTGTCCAACTCCAACACTCGCCAACTCCTGCCTTTGTCTCTTTTTCATTTCTTTTGCATTTCAAAAGTTTCTAATTGCACCTGCACTTCACAAACAGCCTCAGGATGTGCTATAGTGCAGCCATCATGGATGGGTATGCGTGCAATATGGTATTTTAATCTATTTGTGCCTCCATGATATATTGTTTCGCGAAGATTTACATTTTGTATTTCTCCTTTTCATTCCTGTTATTTCAACATGTTTCCAAGCAAGGTCTTTTCTGCCTAGGGTTTGAGACATTGTGAAAATATGGTTTGAATTGCAAATGAAGGAGGCTGCAATAACAAGTAGGGTTTCTAAAATTATTTAAGTTGCGCGCAGGGGTTTGTAAAAAAAATGCAAACTCAAAAACAATGATTTTACAAATTACAATGAATTATTTGTTATAAAAAGCACAAAAAAACAATTAAAATCGAACTTACCTCTTAGATTTGGCTTGGAATACAATGCAAACTCCTCCCAATCACTGGTAATGAGCTCTCAATGCACCTCTTTGCTGGTATGAAGCTTCCCAAATGATATATTGACCCTGGATTTGTCTTCAACAGCTTGCTGGTTGCCCTCTTTTCTCCTCCTATTTTTCTTCACAACTCTCTCTTCTCCTCCTATTTTGCCAAATGAATGAAATGAGGTTGCTTTTAGGGTTGGGGAGATAATATAAGACAAAAAAAAAAAACAAATTTAAACTTTAATTTTATGTTTTTGTATTGGCTTTTTCACTTGCTGCCGCCGGTCGCGTCCAGGGCTCAAGACTCTCCTGGACGTGGCACGTCCAGCACGTTCGGCGAGTCCGGCCTAGACGCGGTTAGACTCGGCCGCGTCAAATTCCGAGCTCCCAAGGCTCGGCCAGGGGTGCTTGGCTCGAGACTTGCCGAGTCCGGGTGAGTCCTGTTACAATGAGTTGAATTGATCTGTCTTCTACCAACTTGCGGATGTAGTGACAATGAAGCTCGACATGCTTGGTACGTTCATGGAAGACTAGATTTTTGGCCAGTTTGAGCACCCCTTGATTATCAGTGTACAAGGGAGAAGGTCCTACTTGTGACATGTGCATGTCAGAAAGCATCCTGCGGAGCCAAACTGCCTCACATGCTGCTTTAACTATTTCTCGATACTCTGCTTCAGTTGAGGAAAGAGCCACTGCCTGTTGCTTCTTGCTAGTCCATGTTACAGCACCTGTACCCAAACTGAATACATACCTAGAAGTGGATTTTTTGTCATCCACTAAACCTACCCAATTGGAGTCTGTATAACCAATCAGTTTGGGATCCTTGCATCTGCCATACAGAATGCCATAGTCAGAAGTGCCCTTAACATATCTCAGCACTCACTTTGCTGCAATCCAATGATCAGCTTTTGGAGTTGTCATGAAGCAAGAAATGTAGCTCACTCCAAAACTGATGTCAGGTCTAGTGGCAGTGAGGTAGATGAGACTTCCCACTAGTTGCCTGAATGTCGTTTCATCGACCGGAGGTGAATCAGAGTTGGCTGACAACTTCAGCTCCTTCTCCATAGGTGTGGAGGCAGGTTTGCAGCCCTGCATCCGAAATTTGTCAAGCAGACTTCTGGCATATTTAGACTAAGAGATAAAAATACTATCAGTTGTCTGCCAAACCTCAATACCCAAACAATAATGGAGAAGCCCCAAATCTGTCATGTCAAAAGCCTGACACAAATCCTGTTTGATTGCTGCAATCAAATGTGTTGAACTGTCAGTAATGATCAAGTCATCAACATAGATCACAAGAAACATAATATCATCACCGGAGTGTTTCACATACAGATTACTGTCAGAAGGGTTGCGCTGAAAACCATGATCAACCAAGTATTGATCAATCTTGATATACCATGCACGAGGAGCCTGTTTCAGTCCATAGAGTGCTTTCATGAGCCTACATACATGATGCTCTTTGCCAGCAACCTTGAAACCAGGAGGCTACGTCATGTAGACTTCTTCCTGCAACTCATCGTTGAGGAAGGCACTCTTGACATCCATTTGATGAACTGTCCATCCAAATTGGGCTGCAATAGCGAGAAGAAGACGAATTGTGCTCATCTTGGCAGTAGGAGCAAAAGTCTCTTCATAGTCAATGCCTTCCCGCTATGTGAATCCCCAAGCAACTAATCTGGCCTTATATTTATCCAGAGTACCATCGGCATGATACTTGACCTTATAAACCCATTTGCAGTTGATAGGTTTCTTCCCAAGAGGAAGATCAGAAAGAACCCAAGTGAGATTCTTCAGAAGACTATGATATTTTGTCGCCATAGCCTTTTCCCACTCTGGAATTCCTTTAGCCTCTAAATATGTATGAGGCTCAGAGATGCTGTGGATGTTGGCCATAAGAGCAAAATTGACGGTGTTTTGTTGCTTGCTCTTTCTGCGAGCTAATCTACCCTCAATGAGTTCATCATCGTGAAGATCTCCGATAGTCCTGAGCCACCATTTAGGTCGACGAGTAGAAGTACCAACATCTGAAATAGGAGAAGCAGCATCTCCTAGAATTTCTGGAACAAAGTTATCTGGATGTGAGTCCTGAGGAAAATCAGGTGGTGCAATGTCATGACTGGTAGACTCCTCATCTTCGAAGTCAGAATGCTCTAAAGCCCTCCCATCAGGGGAACCAATAGGAAGACGAACACCCTCATCGGGAACCTTTATAGGCTGATCCGCAAGACTGATGGTAGAAATAAATGGACCAATAGTCTCATCAATCACAACATCACGACTGAATATGAGACGATTTGTCTCCACATCAATCAACCTATATGCCTTGTGATTGTCGTTGTAACCAGTAAACATAAGTGTCTGGCTCTTGGAGTCCAACTTGGCACGCTTGGCGTCTGGAATCCATACATGAGCTGTACAACCAAATACTTTCAGATGGCCCACCTTAGGCTTACGTTCTGACTAGGCTTCTTCTGGAGTCATCTTCTTAATGGCCTGTGTAGGTGACCGATTCAGGAGGTAGACTGCAATATAAACTGCTTCAGCCCAGTATTTCTTAGGTACATTTTTGTACTCTAGCATAGAACAAGCCATTTCAGTAATGGTGCGATTCCTACGTTCAATGACACCATTCTGCTGAGGGGTGTATGGTGTGGTAAGTTGGCGATTAATGCCATGTGTAGCACAAAAAGTAGAGAAGTCAGTTGAACAAAACTCCCCCCCATTATCTAACCTTAGAGTGACAATCTGAGAACTTGATTCCTTCTCAACTAAGGCCTTAAACTGCTAAAATGTACTGAACACATCTGATTTATGTTTCAAGAAATACACCCACATTTTTCGACTGAAATCATCAACAAATAATAAAAAGTACCTAGACCTAGTAATAGATGGAGTGTTCATTGGTCCACATACATCAACGTGAACCAATTAAAGTACCTTGGAGGCTCGCCAAGAATCACCATCCGAGAATGGTGTCCGATGCTGCTTCCCAGCTTCACAGGCTCCACAAACTCCATGATTTTGAGTTTGGATCTTAGGTAAACTAGCAACCAAACCCTCCCGAGACAGTTGAGAGAGATAGTGCACATTCAAGAGCCCATAACGCTGATGCCAAAGTTTGCTGATGGTTGTACTCCTAGCTGCCAGAGCGTGCTCCTGAGAATCACCGGAATCAGCAAGTCTGTACAGACCGTGATCCTCAAGTCCCATAGCGATTGTAGTACAAGTCTCCCTAACAACGATGCTACAGGTGGACGAACTGAAAACAACATCCAATTGGGGAGAATGCCGCATGATCTAACTAAGGGAGAGAAGATTATGTTCCATACCTGGAACACAGTAGACATCGAGAAAGAGTAAATTTCTTCCTCCTGAGTAAATCTGGGCAGTGCCTTTACTAGCAACTGTGTACTCTTCGCCGCCTCCAAAGATCACTGAATCAGTGAATGGTTCATATTTGGTGAACCAATCCCGACGATAAGTAAAATGCCGCGAAGCCCCGGAATCAATATAGCAAGCAGAAGATTGTATTGTATCTGCTGTTCGCTTGGCCATAAACGCATAGAATGCAGATTCTTTCTACTCAGTGTGCTCGCGACATTTTCCTTTTGTTGAGACCCTCCCTGCTTCTTTTGTTTAGAAGTCAGCCGAATGCGACAGTCAGCCTTTATGTGACCGTATTTATGGTAGTAATTGCACTAAACGTTCTTTTTCTTCTTGCTGTCCTGAGAAGAACCAAAGCCTTTTGGCTGAGAAGTTTGTGCCTTCCCTTTGTTCTTAGCAGAAGATTTGGCAGACAATCCTTGCTCTGTGGAGGTGGAACTGGTACTGCTTCCAAACTGCTGTCTCCAACGATCTTGTTGTAGAAGTTTGTTACACAAGTCCGGAAACTTCAAGTCAACATTTGTTGAAGTAATATTGAGCATCTCAATGAAATGCTCATAAGATTTTGGCAAACTTTTCAAAGTAATGACGACCATGTCCTCTTCTTCCATCTTTCGACCAATAGCTTCCAGATGGTCACAAATGTCCTTTATCTTTGTCAGATGCTCTTGGAGAGTGGTCTTCTCATCCATCATTATCGAAAAGAGCATGTTCTTAAGAAAGAACGCACGACTCTTATCTGATGTTTCATGGAGATCCTTCAGGTTCGTCCAGACCTCGGCAGTTGTTTTGCCTGACGACACTTGTGGCAGCTAGTCGTCAGTGACTGAAAGCTTGATGAGCATAACGGCTTCCCAGTTGCGCTCATCCCATTTGTCTTGATCCTTTCCGGCTACATTGGGACGGGTTGAGTTCCCCAAAACGACCAGATTGAGGCACCAATATTCAAAGATCGTAATCATGCGCTACTTCCAGGTGTTGTAATTCTTCCCGTTGAACTTCTCGCTGCTTTCGAGCCTTATATTTGTCAAAGATGCCATCACGTACACTGAGGTCAAACTGGTGAAGGCAAAACGAAAATAGAAACAGCACAGATTTCGAGGCACTTTGAAGACAAAACCAGAAGATCTGAAGAGTACCCAAAAAAAGTTGCTGAAAACCCAAAAAAAAATTATGAATACGCAAAAAAATTTGTCAACACCCACTTGCACAAATTTTGAGGCACAAAAAACAAGACACCCAAAAAAATTTAATGACAACCCAGTTGAGATCGCGAAAAACCCACAAGGAATCTACAATCAAAAAAAAATCAACTTGAACTGAAGGGTCAAAACCCCATCCGAAGTTGCAGAATGCCCTAGGCGGCCATGGAAGCTTCGAAAGTTGCAGAAAACTTCTGGAAAACTCCGAGAGCTAAGATTCACATCACACTAGGGCAATGTGAAGGCGACCATATGCAGCAACAAATTGCGGCCTTAAGAAGAAAGAATCACATCTAAAAAAAACGAAAAAATGCATTCAGCCAAACCTTCAAAAACGCGGGTTTAAGAAGCTTCAAAACGCGACCTGAACAAAGCCGAAAAACGCAAAGAAAAGACTTCCAAATCGCACCCAAATACAAACAAAAAAACGCGCGCAAATAACACAAAAAACGCGACTGAGAAAGAACAAAACGCGTCCAGAAACTAGGGCAAAAGAAGTCACGAGACGTCACCAAGAACTAGGCACAAAAAAACACGCGAACTCCACCAATATCAGAAGTGAATGAAGAAATCACATTTTTTAGAAGAAAAAAATCAAAAACGGGAAACCCTCGATTTTCTTCAATAAAAGAGACGCAATTTTGAGGCCCAGAAACCCTAGCATGGAAAAAATTTGAATTATGACTTTTGGTAAAGCCCACGAACTTTTTTAGGGTTTTTTTTCGTTCCTAAGGCTTTGATACCATGTGAATGTTTAAAAGTATTCTTACATTAACAGAAATAAAAGGTTACATTATAAAAAAGTTACAAAAAACTGTAGATATTAAATATCTACCTACTATCTACCAACTGATATTGTAGAAACAGTATAACTAAACTAAAACATTGACCATTAACAATAGGAATATAATATTCTAACAGTTTTCACCTACTTAACCAGGCTTTCAGTTTTTGTACTCACTGCAATCATACAACAAATTGGATTTGGCCTCTTCAAACCTTTTATCTACAGTGGCCTTAACTCGGTCATACCTAGCATCCACAACTTTGCTTGCTAGAGTTGGTTCTACTTCCATCATTGTAGCTTCATCATAATCCTTCTTCATTTGCAGGAATGCCTCTCTACTCTTTTATTTGCCCAAGTCACTTTTGTGTTGTCTGTGCCATTTTAGGGTCTTTGACCTGCAGTGCTGCATTGAAGACTAGAATTTTTAGGTGTTCACTCAGCAGAGCCTCAGGTTTTCATTTGAATAAATGGCATGTTTCAAGTACTTGGTTTCAGGTTTTGCCCACATATTTTTTTAAGCACGCCAGTTTTGAAGCTCATGCATATGGTTGGTAGCTTGTAAGTTGTAACAATTGAATTTGGTGTTCGATTCACAAATAGCTTTATCAATTTAGTCAAAACTTACTCAGATAAGTAGTTCCAAGGTTTAAGGCTGCAAACCCATTGTTAGAGTGGTTCAAGCAAATCCTACAACTATGAGAATTTAGTCATCGACTTTTGTTTCATTCAAATTGACTTCAATATTTTTGGCCATAATCATCATTCTTCTAGTGACTGGTAGGAATGGATGGCTTGAGGATTGTAAGTCTTGAGCAGATCTTGCGATTGATTAGAGATCACCTTTTGCTTGATCCACAGTTGGTTTCAGCTTTTTGACTCATCAATATCTTTTAGATTGGAAAAGTTTCCATTGAGAAGAAATGTTAGAATAACATTATCTTTCTCTATTGACATCTTTCACCATGATTCCTCTTTTAGGAGGCATAGGTGGATGTTGGAGAATGAACTTGCCAAGTGAATGCTACCCACCTTTCTTTGGACCCTTTTAAGTTGTGTTTTTTGCAGAGATGCTCCAGTAAATAAAACCCACCTTATCAGGCCCTTCAAGTTACGAATCTTGTGGTATACCTTTGACTGAATTGTAAAATTGTAAAATTGTATGTTGTTAACTTTGTCAAACATGATATTCTCCCCTCAATTGTTCCTGCAATTAGCTTCTCTTTATTCTTACTCAATTGACACCTGGATACTTTATTTGAAAACAAACTTTATGCTCCAAAATTACACAAAAGTGGATTGATTAGTGATCATCTACAGAAATTGAAGGAAATTGGAACTCAGCTTACAAGAGTAGGGAAAACATTAAAAATTAACTATTCAACCACATTTCATTAAACAATTTGCGTGAAGCTTAAGAGGGAACAGCAGAAACTTTGTCATTTCCAGCAAAATGGGATTTTGAGAAGATTTCAGGTTATTTATTGCAGAAAGAACAACGGATACAAAGCAGAGAATAAACCAATTTTGAAGAAGAAAAAGCTCTTGTGGCAAAAACAAAACATAAGAGCAAATGGTGGCATAAATCAAAGCCGAAAACAGCAGAAAGAATGATGCAAACCACATTTAAAATATCTCACCAGCGTAAATCAGGGCCTGATGCAATGCTTCACAGGACAGTATATCCTAATGTGCCCAGGAAAGCAATTTGGTTGAAAGTTAGAAATGGGGAAAATTTAGAGGAAGTAGAAGGCAATTATATGCAGTCCTCTTTGATTGACAAGTTCTTTCTATGTGTCCTCAGTTCCAAGATTTTCATTTAGAGTTAGCAGATTATGCAAGGTTTGCTATATTTAGTTTAAAATTACTGAATAGATAAGTGTCATGAGAGCTCAAAAAAAGTGATTACATATTGGTGACATATGTAACATCTGGTGGTCATGAATATATATAATATCAAACTATAATGAAGATGCTG
>VDFB02280779.1:0-26336 GCA_007258455.2 Sequoia sempervirens | reverse complement strand
TCCAAAAGCATATATTGCCGCTTTCCTCTCTACTTGTTGAGGATCATTGATGATGGATGCTACAAAAGCTTCCTAGAGATGTTTTTACATTCACCTAGTGTCATGCAATCATGTCTACTTAGTTCGGACCATTCTCGTATGGACTTTATGTAATGTCCCCATTTTGGCCATACGCTCTTCTTTGATTCATCAGTCTATTCCGGAACCTGTAGACTGGAATGAGGTGAAATTAGGGTTTCTTGGCTTGGAGTTTTGTGGCATTTCATGTTATTTACTATTTTTAGTAAATGCTAGTTGTGGCAGTTGCAGTTGTCCATTCTTAGTCCCTCTCAGTTGGAGCAGTTGTTATTATTTTGGCTTGGTCTTCAAAGAGCTTTATTTGGTGAAAAATATTTAATTAAAGGCATTATGTTTTAATTCACTGTTGACACCCCCTTGGCCTAAGGAGATAACTTAAGTTGTTTTTAAAAGTGGGGCCATGAAGGGTATGCCTTCATAAAGAGCTTTATTAATTTTATTAAGAACTTTATTCCTTGAGCAAAAGTGGACGCCACTTTTATATTTTGAATAAAGTGAAATTCTTGGAGGCTTTTGGGACGCCACTTGAGAAGTTGATTGGTCTTTGGGAATGGGAAAGGTCTCTTGTGTCTTTTGAGCTGCTTCTCAGGCAATTGAAGAGTTTTGGTGAGCTCTTATTTATTGAAGGCTTTTGCTCCAGCTTTTGATCCATGAAAATTATGCTAAAGTTATGCTGTCGAAATGACAATTGACAAATTGCTTCGAGGAAGTCTACCTCCTAGCCTCTCATCCAATTTCGTGTTTGCAATATAACACCTAGTTGGCTACATTGCTGCTTCTCAACTTCAGACTAGCAGATTGAGCATCAAAGATTGAAGAATTTTGAAGATTTTGGTAATTTTGGTTTGCTGTTTCATCAACTGCTGAAAGTGATTTTTATTCATGGCTTATTTTCCAGCTTGAATTTCGTTCTGGGTATTTAACCAATCTGTTTGCTGACCTTGGGCGACCATTCATGCAAGTTTTGAGATTTTATTTTGAAGTGCTTGATTTTTAATTAAAATCGCCCTTCCCAAGAGGGCCGTACCATCTCATATGCATTGGGAATTGTGCAAGTTAAAAAATAAGTTGAAGTTGCTGCTGTTTGGTGCTTGGTTTTTGGGCGCCTACCTCTTGAGAAACATTTGCAAAAGATTTCAGTCAATTCGGAGGTGAAACGAGTGAGTTATGAATATTTTACTGTTTCACAGTCTGCTGTTATAATTTCCAGAATTCTGATTTTTATATCAGACTGTTGCAATTTCCAGTTTTTTGGCTTATACTTCAGTATTTGAGTGTTATATCATTGTAGAAGTTCATACTTGTATCTAAGGTTCATTCCTTATCAATTGTACTTAGTAATTTGCAGAGTTCTATTTGTAAGGTTGAGATTAAGCATTACTAATCCAACCATTCTTTCATTTCTGCAATTTACTTTCTGTTTATCATTAAATTACCCCTGGATGGTTTACCGCCAGTGTGGAAAATCTATTTGTAACACTCTTATACCCACTTCATAGTGGTGAATCCCCACAGCATTGTGGATGCCCGCCGCAGCGGATGAATTGCTTTCTATTGTAATCTTTTCCCCCCACTGTTTGGTGGTAGTGTGGAATTGTTTCTCATGGCTGGTTATCCGCCTAACAGTTTATAATTTCAATTTCTTAGACTCCGTCATATGTTAGCACCTCGCCCTCAGTGGGATCTTGAGTGCACATTCTTGACGTTGAGTAGTTCTTCCATTCAAATTCAGTTTCTTCAATTCAAGTTCAGTATCTTCCATTCAAGTTCAGATTTTAGTTTGAGGCTAACGCTAATCCAATCATCTATTGCTGGTTATTGTGTGTTAAAATTCATCGAAAAAATTGGTTAGCATATTTCAGTGGTATCAGAGCAGAAGACCCTGCCATCCTGTGGCAAATTTGCAGTTGTGTATCAAATGAGTGACAGAGATCTCCGGTACTACACCGATAGTCAAAGCAGATTTTAGTTCAGCTCCTTGTGGTATCCAGAAGTTGGCAGTTAGGCATGGCTAATGAAGAAGAAATGAAGTTGGCAGAGCCTCTCTTTATGGCTGGAAAGAGACTTGGTAAAAAATTTCAGTCAAGAGAAGATGAACAAAACATTCTTCATTTGTTAGAACAATGTTTGAGACAAGTGAAGCAATCACCTTCAGAGAAAATGGAGTTGGCACTAGCTCCTACAGTGAATTTTTTGAATCAGCCCTATTGGTTGGGGCATCCTGATGAAGAAACCAAGCTACTGATTTCTTCCTGTTTCATGGAGATAATAAGAATTGTAATTCCCCAATTGCCCTATGATGTCGAAACTATGAAGACCATATTAAATATGTTAGTGGAAAGTTTTCAAGACCTTGATGAAATTGATAGCAATCAGTACTCCAGAAGAGCTACTATATTGAAGATGTTTTCTGAACTCAAAACAAGTATTTTGCTGGTTGAATTGGGTATGCAAGATCAAATATATTATTTGATCCATTACCTCTTCATTTCAACTTGGAGTGAACAAGAAGAGGATGTAGTTGCAGCAATGAGAAACATTTTAATTTTAACTATCAATGAGATGGATGACATTCCAAAATCCGTCTTAACTTATCTATTAAACATTCATGAACAAGAAGGAAATAATTCCTCTACTGCTGGTATGTTGATCAGAGATTTGTTCATTCAGTGTGATAGAAAATTGAAGCCACACTTGAGGAAGATAGAGCAGAAAAATGAGGTAGTCATTAATGCAGAAGTCAGAAATAAAACGTTGTTTCTCAATGATTGTAAGGCTGTTTCTCAAGAAGTACCTATTGATATGCAGTTGTCCGCACATGCTAAGGGTGAGTGCAGGGAGGCAACATCAATTTTGAATACATATGAAGAACTTATGACAAGTGACCAAGAAGATTTCTTTGGTATGTATGTGGATGCTAATGATAAAAGCAGCAACACATTTTTTCATGATGGGTTTGTTGAAGATAAAAATGATAAATTAATCAAAGCAGCCAACTTTGATGACTCTTATTTCCAGTATAATGACGGTGGCGAAGGCGGTATTGAGCTTGATCATCAAACTAAGCTCTTGGAGGAAGTTACCGATGAAGATTTCAGTTTGAATGGAATGAGGAGTGACTCATTCAATGAGTCAACAATCCAAGAGGAGCATGAAGATCTTGTTCCTGTTGATCATTACAATCAACCCTTTTGCATTTGGGATCCTGGTGAGATGGCACCAAGGTATGCTAAAGAACTTGAGTGGGATAAATTTCCCTTTGATCCTGATAAAGTTCAAAATTCATTTTGTATTTCAAGCTATGAAGTCATTGGAGAAGACATTGTCTTTGATGAAGAAGCTTGTTTGGCAAAGCTCCATAAAGATTCCTTTGAGGTAGTAGTAGCCACTAAAGCAGAGTATGTTGCTACCAAGACTTTAAGAGAATCAATCAATAATGATTCATTGTTTGAAAATATTGCTGTTAGGAAGGAAGCTGATTTTGAGAATCAAGTCAAAGAAAATAAATCAGAAAAGTTGATGTTTGATGAGCAAAGCTTCTTTGCTGATTTTGATCATGGGCCTAAAGAGCTGCAAGTTTTGAAGGATAACTTAATGGTTTCAGAAGAGAAAATTGTTAAAGCATTATCAAGATTTGATAGCACACACAATTTTGTTGAAGAACTCTACTGGAAGTCACAGTTTGAAGAGAGACAAAATGGAGTTAAAGGAGTCACTCTTTCCAAGTTGCAAACTATCAAAGAAGCATTGGAATCATTAAAGATAGATTATTTGCATTTGCTTCAGATAGGGATAATGCCATTAAGTTTGCAGAAGAGACCTATGATGCCTACCAAGAGAAGGAGAAAGAAGTTGATCGTCTTTACCTTGATCTTTCCTTAGCTCATCACTCTTTATGCAAGGGAGAAAATCAAATTCCTATTGCAGCCACACTTGAAGGACAAGAAGCTGATACAAGGATTATGGAGATCAAGCAAATAGTTGAAGGCATTAATGAACTCCATAATGATGAAACCTTGCTTAATTTTAAGGAGATTCATGAAGATGATGGTAATTGGAAGGTAAATCAAGAGTGTGAACTCTTGAGTTGGGAAGAGAACTTGCCTCAAGAAGGGATAGCTTGCAGCCATGAGCTTGAATCAACAAAGTGCATGTTAGCGAATGTTCAGTTGGGTGTAATGGAGGTAGGAGACCAGCTAGTTGATTTCAAACTTCTCAGAGAATGTAGGGACGAGATATATTCTGTGATTGATAATCCTCCAAGCTTGCTTGTAAGTGAATGCATAAGAGGTTTAGAGAATTCAGTCTCCATATGGGAAGTGTTGATTCATGACGACTTCCCCATCTTTGACACCAAGGTGTTAAAACATGTTTTGGTAAGACATATTGTTTACATGCCTGACAGTTTATCCTTTGGATTGAGTAATGCCCACACTATCTTGTCTTGGGAGAAGGATTTGAAGACGATGTTTGTTTCAGGCTCCCTTGTTTTTGAAGCTTTCTTGGATAGACTTCAATGGTTTACCAAAGAAGTCAATAATTTTCTGGGTGTGCAATTGGAGTTGATTGGTACTCAGGAATTTGTTGTGAAAAATCTTTTGGGGTATGGTAGGAAGCTTCATTGGAGGGATAAGGATCAAACATTCAAAATTAATGGTGCTTTTTCCTTTCTTACCAGCCACTTGATGATTCCATTTGTTTACCAACAAATGGATTGGAGAGAAATTTTGAGCAAAGAATGGTTCTTTGCTGTAATGGAACTCTTAGAGTGGGTGTTTCCACCCTTGTGTTCGAGCAATTTGGTCAAGATGAATGTGGATTTTCAATATTGCAGCAGTTGTTCCTACTCTTGTTTGCAGATTTCTTTGAACTCTAATGTTGAGTCTTTCATTCTTGATTTGGTGGTAGCTGCTGGTCACTCCATTGCAACAGCAACAAGCGAAGATTCTAGACTTATTACTCATAAAGTTTGGGAGAAAGTTGAACCTAAACAAATTATTTACTTTCTTAACAATCTATCTCTTGAGTTGAGTGATGTTTTGGCCCATCCTAGTCCTTTGAGGGAATGGGAATTAAGAACAACTTTTGTTTTGCGCTCCATTAATGTTGATGTTTTCATGAGTGGGCTGCATGGGTTTATCAAAGAAGACTCTAAATTCTTGAGTTTGCATTTTGCCTTGATTAGTACTTGGAGAAGTGTTGTGTACTATTTCAGATGCATTGGAAAACATTTTCAGTCGAGTATCCATGTTTGGAATCCTCAATATGGCTTGATGGAGATTGTTACAACTAGAAAGAGAAATCTTTGGAGAGATAAGAATTTAATTTTCAGATCCTCCGATGATGTCCTCATCTTCGCCAATCATTTGAAGGTTCTATTTGCTCATCAACTGGTGAATTGGAGAGATATTTCGAACAAAGGATGGTTTAATGTTGGTTTGGAGTCTCTTGAGAAGATGTTTTCAGCCTTGGTCATGAACAATCGTTCTATTATGGACGCTGATTTTCAGTATTGCAGCAACTGTTCAGTTCATTGCATGATGATTTTCTTAAAATCAGATTTTGAGAGGTTCATTTCAGTTTTCATAGGCAGCTGGTACATTCATTCTTCCTCTTCTCAATTTTTTTTCAGTAATGGTTTATGGCCTCAAAAGTGGGAAATGATGCTCCATAGTGATTTGGACCAGATTTGGATAGTGTTTAAGTTCCTTTCCAGTGATTTACTCTATACAATTTCTTGCACTAGTGTTTGGGGCAGCGAACCCTTGCTTGTTTGGGTTCAACTATTTGAGACTTTTGAGATTTTAGTGGGAGTTTTCATAAATTTTCTTGCATATATTAGAATTATTCAGAAGAGGCATTATACATCCTTGAGGAGCTTTGATGATGCGGCTGTTATGAACATGCAAAGGGCTGTTTATTCTTTTACAAATAGCTATGATGGAGTTACCTTTGTTGATGTGATATGGTTTGACGCTTTGAGCAGTGATGTTGATGAGAATATATTTGAGTTGTTTAGAGTAATCTTCTTTATTCTCAGGATGGTGATTGACATTAACATCGCAGATGTTAATTCCTCAGAGTTTATTGGGCAGGAGATGCTGCTACATTTTGATTCCATTCCTTCCATGTTTTTCAGTTTGAATTTTAGGCATGTTATCTCCTTGAGGTTGCAGGGATGGTTTGTGCAGTTCTGGTGCAGTGATTTCATTTGTGTGATCAGAGTAGAGCAGCATCAGCATGATGGAACCTTTCCGAGATGGACTTGGGACCCCGGGATCCTACATGTTTGGTGGGATCAGTTTGGAGTGTTGTGGCATTGCTTGAGGACAAGCAATTTTGGGAAGGGCGGACTGTAATGTCCCCATTTTGGCCATACGCTCTTCTTTGATTCATCAGTCTATTCCGGAACCCGTAGACTGGAATGAGGTGAAATTAGGGTTTCTTGGCTTGGAGTTTTGTGGCATTTCATGTTATTTACTATTTTTAGTAAATGCTAGTTGTGGCAGTTGCAGTTGTCCATTCTTAGTCCCTCTCAGTTGGAGCAGTTGTTATTATTTTGGCTTGGTCTTCAAAGAGCTTTATTTGGTGAAAAATATTTAATTAAAGGCATTATGTTTTAATTCACTGTTGACACCCCCTTGGCCTAAGGAGATAACTTAAGTTGTTTTTAAAAGTGGGGCCATGAAGGGTATGCCTTCATAAAGAGCTTTATTAATTTTATTAAGAACTTTATTCCTTGAGCAAAAGTGGACGCCACTTTTATATTATTTGAATAAAGTGAAATTCTTGGAGGCTTTTGGGACGCCACTTGAGAAGTTGATTGGTCTTTGGGAATGGGAAAGGTCTCTTGTGTCTTTTGAGCTGCTTCTCAGGCAATTGAAGAGTTTTGGTGAGCTCTTATTTATTGAAGGCTTTTGCTCTAGCTTTTGGGATCCATGAAAATTATACTAAAGTTATGCTGTCGAAATGACAATTGACAAATTGCTTCGAGGAAGTCTACCTCCTAGCCTCTCATCCAATTTCGTGTTTGCAATATAACACCTAGTTGGCTACATTGCTGCTTCTCAACTTCAGACTAGCAGATTGAGCATCAAAGATTGAAGAATTTTGGAGATTTTGGTAATTTTGGTTTGCTGTTTCATCAACTGCTGAAAGTGATTTTTATTCATGGCTTATTTTCCAGCTTGAATTTCGTTCTGGGTATTTAACCAATCTGTTTGCTGACCTTGGGCGACCATTCATGCAAGTTTTGAGATTTTATTTTGAAGTGCTTGATTTTTAATTAAAATCGCCCTTCCCAAGAGGGCCGTACCATCTCATATGCATTGGGAATTGTGCAAGTTAAAAAATAAGTTGAAGTTGCTGCTGTTTGGTGCTTGGTTTTTGGGCGCCTACCTCTTGAGAAACATTTGCAAAAGATTTCAGTCAATTCGGAGGTGAAACGAGTGAGTTATGAATATTTTACTGTTTCACAGTCTGCTGTTATAATTTCCAGAATTCTGATTTTTATATCAGACTGTTGCAATTTCCAGTTTTTTGGCTTATACTTCAGTATTTGAGTGTTATATCATTGTAGAAGTTCATACTTGTATCTAAGGTTCATTCCTTATCAATTGTACTTAGTAATTTGCAGAGTTCTATTTGTAAGGTTGAGATTAAGCATTACTAATCCAACCATTCTTTCATTTCTGCAATTTACTTTCTGTTTATCATTAAATTACCCCTGGATGGTTTACCGCCAGTGTGGAAAATCTATTTGTAACACTCTTATACCCACTTCATAGTGGTGAATCCCCACAGCATTGTGGATGCCCGCCGCAGCGGATGAATTGCTTTCTATTGTAATCTTTTCCCCCCACTGTTTGGTGGTAGTGTGGAATTGTTTCTCATGGCTGGTTATCCGCCTAACAGTTTATAATTTCAATTTCTTAGACTCCGTCATATGTTAGCACCTCGCCCTCAGTGGGATCTTGAGTGCACATTCTTGACGTTGAGTAGTTCTTCCATTCAAATTCAGTTTCTTCAATTCAAGTTCAGTATCTTCCATTCAAGTTCAGATTTTAGTTTGAGGCTAACGCTAATCCAATCATCTATTGCTGGTTATTGTGTGTTAAAATTCATCGAAAAAATTGGTTAGCATATTTCACTTTATCAGATCTTATATTGATTCTTACATGGTTGATGGCGATGTTGATCCTTTGTTGTCTACATTTAATATGGATCAAGGCATCGTTTACCTCTAAACATGGTTTCCATCAACTTTATTTTTGGCAAGGAGGATCTTCTCACATAGTTATTCATAATGTTTGTATTACATTGAGTTGTCTTCTTTGATTTGTTTATGGTTTATCTATTTTTGGTTCAACCCATAGTTAGAATTTTTTATTATATGGAGTCTAGCTCATAGCTTCTAGTTTCTTATTTTTTAGGCATTGGATCTTTTTGTTGGATACTTATTGCAATAGTTACTGAATGCAATTTTGAAATTCTATTAACCTACGTTGGATGTTTGTGGATGATAATGTAAATTCTTTCTTTTTTTTTGGTAGGCTTAGGGGAACAGTAGCAATTTTAGTATCATGTGAATTATTTCTCATGGTTTTGACTATTCACTTATTTAAATGGTGCTTGTCCAATAAATGTGACCATTTAGCACTTTCAACTATTACAATGGTTGATAACATATTCTAACAAGCAAGTCTAAGCTTATAAGCTTAAATGTAGTTTTTTTGGTCACTGGCATTGGATGTTTGACAAGTCAAATTGGAAAATTGATGTTTGTATATTGATATCCCACAGTTGTTTTTTTCTTACTTGGAATTCAAATATGCAATCATAAGTGGAATATTTACATTTTCTTGCTTGGTATTTTGGGTCAGCTGCAGTTAGGCAATAGCTATTCAAGCATGTAGAAATTCTTTGCTTTTTTCCATATCTTGGGCCTAATACATTTTTTTTCAGGCATTGGGGGTTCCTGTGGATAGACTTGTTCAAGCTGCTGATTCTGTTTCGGTAATACTTCAATAAAATAGTATTCTTTGTCTTATGCTTTATCTGGCTTTTAATAAATAGGTTTGTCGTTCTTGTTCAATTTGTTGTGATTTTGTGAAAGATTCTAGCAAAAAAAAATATTTGATTGGTATAATGCTATGTTTTTTATACCCATCTTTTTCTGCCAGGAGCTCCCAAACTCCTAATTATTCAATAATTAAATAGTACAGTAGTCTTGATCTGAAGAGAAAATCGCTCAATTCTTCAACATGTTTCTGCTGGATATATAAATGCAGGTCTGCTTGTCAAAGGGTTTGGGAGCTCCAGTTGGAACTGTCATTGTTGGTTCACAAGAATTTATTACAAAGGTTTAGAATTATTCTTTTTACCATATTTGTGTATATTATGGCCACAAAATATTTTGTATTGCACTTTTTACAGAATTTCTTTGGAAGCCTCTTAATTTTATGTTTGCTTTTTCTTTTTTAAGAACTGCCATTATGTTTAGATATAAATAGCAAGTTAAGAGCCATTGGAAGGTCTCGCAGTTTGGCTTGCAATTTTCACAACTTTAACATATTTCCATGCAGGCAAAGAAGCTTAGGAAGACTTTAGGAGGGGGCATGAGGCAGGTTGGAGTTTTATGTGCTGCAGGTCTTGTTGCACTCGATGAGGTGGTTGGTCGGCTTCAAGATGACCATAGAAATTGTCGAATTTTAGCTGGTAATGTAATCTTCATCTATTTAACTTTGGCATTGGCAATGATCTGAATATTTGATTTGCAAAACATTTGAAAAGGTTTTAGTTGACATCTAGAACATAGCAGTTTACTTTTTTTGAATTTCTTGAGAAGAAATTATATGACTTTTTGGAACTTGTTTTAAGTTGGAGAAGAGGGATTTTGTGATGTCCTCTTTTTCAACAATTTAAGTTTATGAATCAGAATGCCTATTTCTCGTTTCTTGCATCTCCCTTGTTCCAATTTTATATATGTGTGTTCTTTCTCTTCTTTCCCCTTGTGTCAATCTAAGGATCCTGAAGTTTTTAAGCATGTCCCATCTTCTAAGTGTGTGTAAGTTGTCAGAGTTTCGGGCTTCCCCTTAGCCGAGATACTTTCTTGCGGTACCTTTGAACTTTGACCCCTAACAAGTCATCCCTTTTTTCCAAACCCTACTCTTTCTCACATGCACACATTTTGTCAAAGTTTCGGCCTTCAACTTATTTGAATACCTTTCTCATGGAACCCCTAAACTTTGATCCTTGACAAGTCATCCATTTTTCAAACCTCGCTCTTTCCCTTGCATGCTTTTTTTCAGAGTTTTGACCTTCCCTTTACTCAAGTACCGTTCTTGTGGTACCCCCAAACTTCAACCCTCGACAAATGGTAATAGAATTGTGACATCTCCAACTCCCAACTTTCAAAAATCTCTCTTCTTTGCATTGGTTACCTCACCTACCTCCTGGCATGATTAAGAGAGCCATTAGTAGTTTGATATCATAACTACTATAGAAGGGATTTTTTGCCTAGAAATATTATTCAATATTTAGGGTGCGGTTTCATGTGTACCTTAGGAGATGAAAAAATAGATGATCATTGTTGCCATTAATGTAGAGGACATTTGCAGATCACAAGAAAACATTCCCCCATGCCCCTTGGGTACATCCAGGGACTTGTGGATGCAATTTCAGATATAATTAATGGGAAAATGATTCTTGATAGGCATGGGCATTCTTTGATGTGTATCGATCTTGGGATTTCAGAATTTAGTTGTATGAAGAACCACCTGTTTTTTGAAATTTCTTAACAATATACAAGCTCATCATAAACCATTCAAACATTGATAGAATTGCTACAATAGGTCTGATATAAATGTTGAATGTTCCTATGACTGCAATTACAAAGTTTTGGTTGATAAACATGCACAGTGAGACATCAATACATGAAATAGCCTTACACATAGATCATTCACATCAAATACCTTGAAGCATCAACAATGAAGAGGTCTGCAGGTCTAATGATGATTCCAGAAAGGTTGCTACAGGCAGTGGATCAAGCATATATCTTCCAACACAACTTCTAAATCTCGTCCCACACTCCAAAAAGGGCTAAATTGAGGTTACACCCCTGGATTACATCTCCAACACCTTATGAACAAGCTGATATTAATGTGATCAGGTCTGCTATACAATTTTGAGCATGAAACAAGTCTGTAACAGCAAGTTGACAACTCCAATGCCCCCCTCCAACTTCACCAAAGCTTCCACAGAGGCTGCAAATCAACTCAAATTCAACCTAGCACTGTTATATTGCCACAATATGACAAAAAAATGCAAGTTTCAGGTCTGCTACACCTATGCAGGCATACCCAGCACTAACAGAACCACCTCCCAACACACCCAGCTGGTCTAAAAAGAGCAGGTCACAGTTTGATTAACAAAAGGTCTGAAAATGGCAGAGAACTGCTGTTTAATACAGTTCTTCAAGTCTAAGGTGCCCAATCACTAATTTTCTGAGACCAATCAGTAATTTTATTGCATAATATAAGGGGTACAACCAGCTAGGGCATCACCCAGAATCACAAACTGTACGGCCAGCACAAAGAAACTCTGAAACACCATCAAAAAACACAGCAAAATATCTGCAAAAATCTCCAATACAAACCCCAAAAACCTGCAATCAAAATGTAAAGTTCCCTTCCCAGTTGATACCAATATTTACCAATTGTCACAATATACTAATCCAGCATTTTGTCAAACAAATCATGTGCATGAGAATATGTAAAATTCCTGAATGTAACTCAACTGATATTGATGATTTATGGCTGTTATAACAGATTAATTCTCTCCTAACTCAATTGAATAGTCATAAGCTAAGACATTATAACAAGAATTTGCATCATTCAACAACCAATATATTCATATTGCTTGCAGTAGTCTGATAGATTAAATGGTAATTTATGAAAAGATTCCTTCCAATTCCTGACCTTCAATAATAGCAGTCTGGATACATAGAACTGCTACAGAAAATATACAGTTCCAGTTCAGCGTCCCTGTCCAGTGTGTGTCCTTATTCCTTCTAAGCTGCACCTTTAATACTTGGCTGGTGCTGATATATCCTCTTGGCCTTAAACTCAATATGCTGTGCGCTTATATTTGTTGCTTGATATTAACTATAAATCTGAGGCTGCACTCGATGAGTTAGATCGATGCCCATACACAACTGACTTCTTATTATTTAAATCTTCCTTCCATACACATACGAACCCTGGTGAGTCCTGGCGGCAGTAAATGACAACTTAGCTTGAAGCTAACAAATCTGTCAGCTATATATTTTGTCTTTCCCCCAATTCGGTGAAGACTCCACAACCTCACAAATTCATCTTCATGTCTACCATCGTCCCATAGGTGACATCATCTCTACATAGGGTAGCAGTATTATTATTAGAAGTTGTGATTATAACAAATTAAGTGGTGGCTGCATAGCTATTGAATACTTCCAAACTGAAACCTCCATGTTGGATTTCCACCCACTCAATATTTTTTTCTATATCTGCAATAGGGCAAAGGCTGCGACAATATTCCTTATGAGAGAAGCGGATGAAACCAAAGATAAAGGGCCCACGATTCTCCTTAAGGGTGGTGTTTCCTTCCGTACATTATGTAGATGACACTTGATAAAGATTATTCCTGCAACGCCTTATATTAAATAATATTTAGTTCCCTTAAATCTTACATACTCGATAACCCACTCCAATAAGGAAATATGACTCCCTAATTGGGAACAACATTGACCATAAAAGCGTCCTCAATGGTGGTGGCACCAGCCAATCGACCCTTCTCTGAAATAGCACGAATATGATAAATTTGCTACTATTTATTCATAACTCTTGAAACATCTGCAATGTTAAATTCAAGAATTACCTCTACAAGCTCCAACTTATTTCTCAAGCCAAACCCTTTGGAATCTCCTCAAACTCTGAAATGAACTTTACTATGAAATTTTTCGTCGTAAGACTTCTCAAATTTCCCAAATAAATCGAACGAACAAACAACTATCCATTGAAATTTGTTGCGAATCTTGGATGAATCCACCAAATTGATGGAATTGGGTTTTCGTTCAACACACTGGCTCAAGGGTTTTCATCCTTGAGTCTTTGAAAACTAAGCTCTCAATTTTCCTATCGATAATAATTTTCCAAAAGATCCCAATGAATACATTTTGCCACCTTTTATAACTCGTCACCTTCTAATATTTTATTATTAAATATTTCACTTCATTAAAGTAATTTAATATTTTCTCTTTAATAAAGTTACTTTAATAAATAAATAATTAATTAAATATTAATGTCCAAAAAATTATTTAAGGACTATTTAATATATAATTAATTAAATTACGCCCTAGGTAGCTACTTGGGAATAGGGGACACTACACAAAACACTTCCAATAAGTCTTTTTTTTTTGAAACACGGAAATCCAAAACTCTGTGAATACTAATGTGATTCTTGTGTGAGATCACTCTACTAGCTAGGGAGGATATTTCACCATTGAATCTAGTGATTTGATGAGGGTTTTTAGTCCTCAATCAACCTTAGAAGAACTTCTTTGTTCACTCCAACAACATCCTATTATGTGTGCAAACTTGAATAATCCAAATGAAAGGCCCAAACCTCCTTTTATATCTTTTTCATTGCTTTTCCAAAAAAAACACCATTTTTCTTTTTTTCAAAAAAGATTTTTTAAAAATAACCTTAAGAAAACACTAAAGTAAATATTATAACGTTATTAAATGAAGGGGACATAATATAAATTTATTAAATTAAAACACTAAAGTAAATATTATAACTTTAACTTTATAACTTTAGTGTAATAATTTTAATAATCCAAACTACTTTGTGCAAAGCATGGCGAAGACACCGAAAATTGAAATTGGTCATGCCAAGAGGAAGTTGATGCTGAAGAATGATGTTGGGTGCCAAAACAAGCACTTAAAGGATTAGATGACGAAATCCCTTTGGCCTTGTAGGACAATTGCATCCAGAGTTTGTGATTGAGCTTTCATGGTCGTAGATTCTAATGGTAGCAAGCTTATGCATTGATGCAGAGCAAGGGGGCCTCACTCGCAACAAACTTAACACAACACAACTAGGGTTTCAATACAAATGGTGAGAATGGGCATTCTTGTTCGTTCTTGACAACTTGCTTTTAAAGCCTAAAAATATGGGGGCAACAATTTGGATTTTTTTATCATAACTTTCATTATAGACCTGCTATTAAAAATATAAGACATGTTTGGAATACCATTTTGGCCCTTACTAAACATATCTCAAAATCAAGGTAGGTTACTTTGTATGGAATCCTTAAAAAATGGAGTGTCCTTCTGCCAATTAGGCCTAAAACATGAAAAGATCAGACCTAGGGCATCACCAAAACATGTGCCAACCAAAACCCTGGAACCTGCAATTTTGAGGAATGAAAATATATACAATGATAAGCCATTCCACCAATTTTTAGGAATTTCTACCATGGGAATGGCAAGAAATGCAATTTACAAGTCCACTAGGAACCCTAGGTAGGGTTTTTCACTGGTCTCACTAAAATGCTAATATCTTTTCACAAACTCCATAAAAATTGATCACACAAAAACCAAAATGAAGTTAAGAGTGCCCTTTACATGCTTCAAACAAAGTTCAGACCGTACAATGCACTAGCAATCCGCACAATTCCCTGTAGCAGCAAAGAACGTTTAGAAAATTGTAGAAAACAGGGTTTTCATTGCTCAAAACTTCAAATCTCAAGAACCCAACCTTATGGTCGATGATACAAGGCCTTTTAAGGCATTTCAAACCATATTCCAATTGGTTACAAAACAAATGGACTCAAGTAAAACAAAATTTCAATATTTGACCCCTCTTGAGGCATGAAAGCTTGGGTGCCCCTACACCATACTCCTGGGGAAGAAAGATTCAAGCTCCACTTGAATGGAGAGTAACAACATGAGAAATATGCTTGAAAGCTCTTCACTGATGTCTTTAGATCCCTACATATTACCTTTTGTGAAACAGTCCCATGCTTGCTTCATCTTGACTATAGGTTTCTTGAACACTTGGCAAAGATAGCTATATAAACTATGTTGCAACTCACCTTCCAAAAATACCTTGTGCAATGACAAATAAAATTGATCAGTCTTCCTAGCAAATTGCTCACACTCTTCCTCTTGCACTTGGATGATAACAATGGCAGCATGGTCCTCTGAAACTATTTGTTTAGCACCATCACCAATTATGCCTTCTTTGCTCTACTACTTACACTCTTTTAGTGACCTTGTCAACATGGCAACATCTGATTGAAGTAACTTGGTCTGCAAATTCACAATAGCAACTCGATATTCCCTATCAACATCCCTCTCTACTGTCCTAGCAGCAAACAAAAAGATCCTTGCATCCTGAAACTCAAATGGTAAATGTACACCATAGTGGACTAAGTGGAAAGCTCTGTCCTTGCATTCAAATAACTGAAAATCTGAACCCTGCAACTCACCTTGCACATTAGACTCAAATGCACTCTTTTCAAGCAACTGTAAAAGATTGATACTTGGCATTGGGAATAAAGAATGTGAAAACTCATCCACAACTATGTCTATACCATCCTTCAACATGCTTTGGATCTACCATGGCAAATCAGATATGTCAACTGCTGTCATGACAGTCTGGGGTCTGATCATGATCTCAAAATCCACCTTATCCTACATCTTGGGCTTTAGAAACTCTATTTGACTCATTAACATTACACTTTCCCCCACTTTTGGATCTTTGTCTTCCCTCTCTATGGATTGGACAAACTCCTTTTCATCCACCAATATAGCACTAGAACCCACTTGTGATTCATGACTTTCCTTTTTCTCAAATGGCTTTTTCTCTACCTCCACCAACAAAGAGTTTCCAATTTCTGGTTTTATTGTCCTCCCTTTCCTTCTTTTCTTTTGCATGATCTCCTTGATAGGCCATTTGAGCCTCTTTCTTATTGGAAAATGCCAACCACTTGCTTGTTCTGCCTTCTCAAGACACTGTTGTATCTCAAATTCCATTCTTTTTTCCATTTCTTCCAAGGCTTATCTCTAGTTTATTATCTCTTGTTCAATATCCATTTGCTTTTCCCTCTAATCCTTCTTCTTTATCTCACTTCTGTTTTTTCTCATCACTGGTTTCTTACTTGGTACCTCCTTACTTTGCAAGTCTCCATGGACAAATCTTGTCAACATTTTCATTCTCCTTTTACAAGCAAGTCTCTTTCACCTTGCTTATTCTCAATGTTGTTTCTTGTCTTCGTGATACCTGTTGTGACCTATTTCACACATTGCCCCATTGCAAATGGGGACCCTCATTGGTTTGCTCTTGGGGTTTAGATTTGAGTAGCAATTTCATAATCTCTGTTGCTCTGAGAATTTCATGTCAAAGTCTGGAGTCGTCACCCGAGCCAAGTTGAGAATTCGAGCCTGAAATTGAATGTGAACATCATAGAAGTGCTTAGAAGACCCGGTAGACAAGGATCGCCTGTGCTTTCGCTCAATTCTGACACTTCCTAGTTTTTAGGGATTCTGCTTTTTTGCTTTTTTGCTTTTTTCGTTTTTGGCATTTCTGGGCCAATCTGGAATTTACTATTTTTAGAAAGTTGCTTTTTGCTTTTTCTATTTTTAGTAAGTTTCTATTTTTAGAAAGTGCTCGGTCTCATTAGCAGTAGAGTCGAAAGTTTCTACTTTTGGAATTGAAAAGCAGGCAAAAATAAAGCAAAAATCTTTAAAAAATCGGAAAAAAGATAAGAAAAGCAAAGGAAAAGCGCATGCAAAGATAAGAAAAGCAAAGAAAAACGCATGCAAAAGCTGGAAAGTCAATTGAAAAATCGCACCTTCAAAGAAGAAAAATCATCGAAAAATCAAGTAAAAAGCAAGAAAACTATGGTGAAATTCGTCCAAGTCTGGAGAGGTGCGCCCCTTGAAGAAGTCCAGTTGGATCTTGAAAAAATCCATTTAAAAAAATTCATTCATTAAAGAGAAATCCATTTGGATCTTGAAAAAATCCATTTAAAAAAATTCATTCATCAAAGAGAAATCCAATTGGATCTTGGAAAAATCCAATTAAAATTCATCCATTTGAAAAATCTTGCTAAAATTCGCCTACTACAAAGAAATCCAGTTGGATGATTCGAAATTCCAGTGGGAGAAATGATAAAAATTGGCTAAGGCAAGTAAAATTCGAATTTGGACTTCAAGGATTCCAAGATGAAGTTAAAATCCAATTGAAAAGATGAAAATTCAAGTTGAAAGTCAAATTTCCAAGAAGAGAATCGAAATTTTTTCTAAGGCAAAGAGTTACCTTGGTAAGAGGAAAAAATCCAGTTGAAAAGTGGATTAGTCCACTTAGAAGTCGAATTTTCTAAAAAGGAAATAAAATAACTTAAGTTTTTATTTTAAAATAAAAACTTAGCAAGCAAGCAAAAGAGAAGCCTTTAAAAAATAAAAAAAGAAGATAAGATTGCTTTTTGCGTTTTGAAATAAAGCACCCAATCAAAGAAGAGATCGACCTAGGCTAATAAGGAAACTTTTTATTATAAAAGAAGTGCTTGTGAGTTTTATTTTTCATTATTCACAGGTTAAGTTTTTCACAGGCAAACTTCTCTCAGCCAAAGGCGTCCTTATTTTTTTCTTGAGCTGCAAGTTGCATTAATTCCAGAGCACAGGGTTGGACATTTTTCTTCTATTTTCAGATTTCTCAAACAACTGCAGGGTCATAATTGGCGAATTTGAAGAAGGAAAAAGAATTTTTATCTTGGATTCACAAAAAATTCAGTTTTCAGATTTAAAAATCCTGTAAATTTTTAAAAAAAATTCTTTTAAAAAAGATTAAGGCTGGGAAAATTTTATTTTATTGAAAATTATTCTCCAACCAGCCTAGGAAGTCAAGTTCTAGAATTTTTTTTAATTAATTAATTTAAATATTCTCCAGCCATAAAATCGCCTTCTTTGCAAATTGTGAAAATTTTCTAACTTTGAGCTTCGTACAGGCACAATGTCTACTTCAAAGAACATAGGAGGTGGAGTTAGAAAGATCCAGGTGAAAGAAGTTCTCAGAGAATTTTATCCAGAATCTCAATTGTCCTCGAAATGGAAGAAGGTAGCGGATACTAATTTTGAGCAGTTCAATGCAATTCAACACAAGAAAAGGATGTTTGGTACTCAACATGAAATGCCCACACCTATTGCAACTAACATCGTTAAGTGCGGACTTCATCAAGCAACGGGTTTTCCACCTACAGTTCAAAATAGTGAGCTGATGGTTGAATGTGCTAAAAGATATAACCCACAGACAAGGTCCATTAAAGCATCTAATGGGATTGCTTTAGCATACTTCACAGAAGATTCAGTAAGAGAGGTATTTGGTATTCCTCGTCGTCACAAAATGTTGAACAAGACTCAAGAGGAATCACAGGCCATCTTTGATCAAGCTAAAGAATCTTGTATGGACATAGTTAATTCCAACTGGATTAAGGAACCAAAAAGACATCACTCCAAGCTGCCCAAGAGATTGATTTGCACGGATTTTAAAGAGGAGTACAGTGACATGATTCACATGTTGAACAGGATTATGGGTAATTCTTAAGGAGCTTTCTTCGAAGTATGGATGTTTTCATACGTGGAGGAGGTTGTATTAGGAATGGAAGCAATAAATTGGGCAAAGTTAATAAGTGATAACATTGATTTCCAGTTAAGAAATTTGGAGAAGACCAAGACCTTCTATATGAGTTCCTATATAGTTTACATCTTGGCACGGTTTACTAAGTATAGGGGACTGATTTGCAAAGGGGAAGTTGGACTTCGAAATAATCAGCTTAAAGCATATGATTGCTACCCTCAGCTCCAGTTGCATTATAAGGACAATTATAAGATAACTAATGACACCTTCCTCATGTATATCACTCGAGTGCTTCAAGGAGCAGTTCAAAAGAGGCTATCTAAAGAAGCTATGGTGTTGCTTGATAAATTCGGATCTTGGTTCATCCAATTTCCAACCTTTACATACATAAGAGTTCATGGATTCCTAGATGCTCCATATAGACTCCCTCGGTATCCAACGGACAAGATTATTATGCTTGAAGTTGCAAGGTAGTTGGCACACGTGGATTCTATTCAGGGGAAAAGGAACAAACAAGGAGTGGATTTTCCTGTTACAATTGGGAAAATGCTAGAAGTTTGCCCCTCATTGCAATCAGCTAAATCAGCAAAGTTAGAGTTACAATTTTATAAGTTTGGCACTTATGAACTGAGGTCTGATTATGATCCATATTTGAGAATTCATGGGAAGAAGTCCCTTCATGTTATGCAGATTGAAGATTATTGGTCTAACTTGGTAGATGAATATGGAGTCAGGAAGAAGATGTGGTCAAGAATTCCAGTAGACTTGGTGAAAAAGTGTGACTTATTTCCCGTTCCCGATCAGGTAAAGGACAATGGAGACTACGTGCATCCTCAATTTGAACAGGAAAAGAACAAGCCTATCTTGTTGCCCAACTGGACACAACTTGAGTTGACTGATTTGGACATATTGATGAAAGACATTGTAGCATACTCTAGGGAATGGGTGGACAATTAGATCAGCAGATTGAGAAAAGAAGGAATTTCCCTTACCTATGTCACGTTGAGCAATGGAGAAAGTCAAGGAGAAGCAATTGGAGAAGGTCCCGATGAACTCCCATGTCCAAGCAAGAGGAAGGTAGTGATTGAAGATCTTCACACAGAGGGCAAAGAAGCAGCTAGTAAAGAATTGGAAAGTAAGAAACAAAAGGTGAGTGAAATCCCATCATCTTCAAGTACTTTATCAATCAGGGTGGTAGAAGAGGTGTCTATTGCTGAAATTGAACCAAACCATGAACAAGAAGTTGAATTTCAAGAGTTTGAACAACTTGATTTTCTTCAAGAACAAGCTTTCACTGAGTGTTTGGAAGGAGGTGATACGTTGATGATTGAAGGTATGGGAGATACTGAGATCCTTGAAAACAATGAGGAGCTCGGAGATGAAGTAATTTCTGCCTTGAAAGGGATTGATAATATTCAATTGGAAGATGGGATGGAATTGTCCACTATCCCAGCTTGGTTGACTGAGAGTTTGATGAAGAAATCTAAACCTCTAGATGAAGTTCAACCAGTTGAAAGCATGCAGGACTTCTTAGAGAGGATTGGCAAAGCTAAAATGCCAAAGAAGCCCAAAAGGTACTCTCAAATTATTAGGAATGATGCAGGATCCAGGATTTTACAAGTTGCAGTCCCAAAGATTGACAAGTCTAGAGATCAGATTACTCCAATGGATTATGATGTTACAACGTTGGACATTGGGCCAACCACGATAGAACAAGATTTCCATGAGCTAGTAGACACTTCCAAGGCCATCAAAGAGAAGTTTGACGAAACAGAGGAGAAGAAGGAAAGACTAGAGTTGGAAAATTTGAGGCTAATTGAGTTCATTCAACAAATAACAGCCCCTTTGCGTCAGGAAGGTGAAGCTTTTATCCCACCATCATCCCTTCCTCCGGAATCTGTTGACACTCTTGAAGCTATGAGGATCACCAGCTAGGCAACTAGGAGTTGGATCAACAATATCTCAAAACAAATGGAGCAATTTTTGGAGAAATGTGCTCAGACTTATGACAGATCTGCCTTGCATATGACTGAAATTGTCCAGATTGAAGATAATTGGGAAGAGTTCCAGTACGTAAATGACAAAGTAATACCTTGTTTGAAGGTTTTAAAGGAAGTATCCTTGCAAATATTGATCCAAGAAGGTGTTATTGAGGAAGGAGCTTCATATGATTTGAGTAGATGCTATCATTCCTTGTTGGCTAAGAAGAAGATATATGATGGAATGAAAGAAGAGTGTGCTGTTATACAGAATGCAATTGGAAAAATTCAGTTTAAAATCCTCACTTCTCTTGAATGATTAACAGGGCAGGAGCATCATGATGCAAATGGCTTGGATTTGGAAGGATTGAAGAAAAATGTGATGAATATTTACTCAATGCCTTCTCTTTTACGGAAAATCAGCTTGATGATATGTCTTCTCTTTTGACCTTTATGGATAGCTTTCGAAAACAGGAGGATAGATGGGAAAGTACTTTCACTGAATGCCTCGAAACCTTGGACATAATGGGAGTGCAACTAGATTCTATGCCAAGCATATCAATGGAGGAACTCGATTTGGTGTTGGTGAAATTTCTTGCATTTGTAGCCAGGGAGCAGTCCAAGGGGAATTGCATTTTGGATTCCCATTTGCTCGAGTAATTTGCAAGGTGTCATTATTTTCACACTCCAAGTGGCTCGTCCTGCTTGTGCCATGTGTCCATGGAGTTGGTTATGCATTTAGGGTTAGGGTTTCTTGAAATAATCTTGGCCATTGATCTCCAATCAATCCGGGCCATTGCTTTGTAATTGGGGTGCCTATATAAACCCCACTCATTTCATTCATTCAGGGAGACTTGTGAAGTTGTTGCTACTAGTGCTATTCAAATAATAATTTGATTCATAGTTGAGCATTTGTTATTTTGAGAGCTTGCATGGTTTCATATTTCTTCAACAAAGTAAATTAATTTCAACATTATTTTTTTTAGATGAATGAAAGATTGATAGTGTTGAAAATAGTGAAATAGTTCATACCTTTTTCAATTGAATGATTTTCAATTTGATGTGCAAGGTTAGTCTGAACTTTGAAACTGTTTAAACTTGAATTCTATTACCTATATGCATTGTTCGAATTGATGGTGGTATTGTGTAATAGGACATTATTCGTAAATCCATTGAAGATTGCACCATCTTTGTCTAGTTGTAGTCACTGTGCTTGGCAAAACAAAGATTGGTTTAAATTTCACTATCCAACATTTGTCTCTTAAGTTCATAGGAGTAGTTTAGCATAAGTCTAGTTTCTAAACCTTTATCCCTTTTCCTTTTTTTTTTCAAAAATCGAAAATCCCAAAAAATACAAGAGCATTTAATGTCAAATCAATGAAAATCCCTACTTTTGAGTAATTCATTGTTCAAGGTCCCTTTGTGAAATCAGCATATCACATCATCTATTGAACTTGTCCATCCCCCCAAACGAAACATTGGAATTACCGTATGACCTTTCTAGCAATCTTAGCATACTAGGTAGTTTTCAAGAGAGGATAAAGCGTCTTTGGACTCTTTATTCTAGAGTGTTCGGTGTGTCATAAAACACGCATCAACAATACCTCACCTTAGGCCTTTTTCTTTTCCTTGGCCTAGTCTTTTGGCATCCAGGTTATTCCTTCAACTTGCAAAAAGACAATGCAAAACTCCCAAAACTTTCTTGCCCAAATCTTTAGGCTCTGATACCAATTTGATACAGAGCAAGGGGGCCTCACTCATAACAAACTTAACACAACACAACTAGGGTTTCAATACAAATGGTGAAAATGGGCATTCTTGTTCATTCTTGACAACTTGCTTTTAAAGCCTAAAACATGGGGACAACAATTTGAGTTTTTTATCATAACTTTCATTATAGACCTACTATTAAAAATGTAAGACCTGTTTGGATAACCTTTTGGCCCTTACTAAACATATCTCAGAATCAAGGTAGGTTACTTTGTATGGAATCCTTAAAAAATGGACTGTCCTGCCAATTAAGCCTAAAACATGAAAATATCAGACTTAGGGACTTAGGGCATCACCAAAACACGTGCCAACCAAAACCCTAGAACCTGCAATTTTGAGGAATTAAAATATAGACAATGGTAAGCCATTCCTCCAATTTTTAGAAATTTCTACCGTGGGAATGGCAAGAAATGCAATTTACGCGTCCACTAGGAACCCTGGGTAGGGTTTCTAACCGGTTTGACTAAAATGCTAATATCTTTTTACAAACTCCATAAAAATTGATCACACAAAAACCAAAATGAAGTTAAGAGTGCCCTTTACATGCTTCAAACAAAGTTTAGACCGTACAATGCACTAGCAATCCGTACAATTCCTTGTAGCAGCAAAGAACATTTAGAAAATTGTAGAAAACAAGGTTTTCATTGCTCAAAACTTCAAATCTCAACAACCCAACCTTATGGTCGATGATACAAGGCCTTTTAAGGCATTTCCAACTATATTCCAATCGGTTACAAACAACTTTTCAGGTACGAAATTACAAAGAATTACAAAGGTTTAGGACTGCGAAGGTATGAAATCATACACAATTGCTTATCAAACTAAACAAACTCTCATCCAAGAGTGAACAAATATGCATTTCCAAGCTTTTGGCAACAATGGCACAACAATTTTGCATAGTAAATAAAGGTTACAAAATAATGAGCAAAGTCTCTTATTTATAGAACTCAAAGGAGTAGGCAACCCTAAAATCTCCTTGAGTTAACAATGAGTTCTTGCCAATTTGCAGGATTTGCTCATATGTCTAAAAGTAGGTAAGCAAGCAGTTAACTGGAAGTCTACTTCAGTTAACTGACTCTAAACTAAAAATGAACTCCAAATACAAAATGTACCTCCAAAATAGAGATCCACAATTAGTGGAGATCTAGTATAGACATCCATAATTAGTGGGATCTGACATGCATGATCAGTGGGACAATGAGTTAACTTGGAATGAGGCATCAAGTTAACTCCCGTTTGTTATAAATGCCATTTTGGAGGGTAGGACGTCCTAACTAGGTGTTTGACACCTCATCACCTCTAGTCAATAGCTCCTCTATCCAGTCGTTGACTTCTTTTGCCTCTCACAATCTACTTTTGATATTCAATCTTCTTTGCAGCTGCGTCATCTAGCCTTATGAAATGTGGAAGGTAGTGTGGTAGTAACTGGTAACGGCTCTATGTTTGGAATGACTACCTTCGGCATTTGGCTATCCACACTTGATGCATGTCCATGTTGAGTACTGTATTTTGAAAAACTTGACCGTTGATTGTAAACACAGATATGTTCAGACAACTTCTGAAAACCCCTAAAACTAGCACTAGTTGAGAAGTATTTTTCCGGAAAAAATATAACACTTGGGTATTGTATGCGCTTCAACACTAAACAAACCCAGTTTGTTTGATTTTCAATATTGTGACTTCTTTAGGAAATCCCTAAAAATAGGGGCAGCAAGTTTACTATTTTTTGAAAATTTCAACAAGTGGGTTTTGTTGAAAAAGTTGTGTTGATCATACCTAGTTCGTCAGATCTGTGATCATCTGTTGTTTTCTTGGACATGCAAGGAGATCTAAGACAAGAGCAGAGGAAAAAGACAAGAAGAAGATTGGAAGTTACCAACTGCTTCTCTGGAAAAATTATGCCTGAAGATGCAACCTTTGATAAATTGTCCCTTTGTGCAACTGATCTTCAAAAATATGAACAACGAAAACCCCTCTATTAGATCTTCAAAAGATTTCATGGAGAGGGAAATCCTATTCTTGGCTTCAACCTACAAAGAGAAACAATGAATAATGATGCCCAAGGTTGATACATAGTGATTCATGTTGGATGTGTCAAGTTTGGGCGCCAACACATGATTGAGGAGTTAATTAACCTGATTTGGAGTTCCCAACACTAAATTCCACCAATTTGGGGACGTTTAGACATGAGAAGGCTTCAAAATATCCTAACTGCAGTCGACTGAGTCTTTCTTTGACTTTAGGCGTCCCTTTGGGGAGTTGAACACTTTTTTCATTATTTTTCATGGTGAAGTACCTCTATTCGATTCTCAATTCTAATCGTTTGATTGATCCTAAAGTGTTGCTGACGGATCCATTGCCAAGTCGAATCAACCTTGAAGAGGTATGCTCAGGAGCTACTAAGCCAAAAACCTGAATCTGATGCTTCAAATTCAAGTGCGCCTTTTCCCAACAGGGGCGCTTTTAGCTTCAGACTTGGTCAATTTCTTGAGTGTTTCTTCAATTCCTCCATTTTGACCCTTCGTGCTTTGATCTAAGATCACTGCTGACTGATGAGTCTGATGATCTTGCTGAAACATGGGATGGAATACCAACTCAGCCTGGGAAAGGATGACTGACTTTGTGGATTGTGAAAGTCGATTCAAGTACCTTAAAATCTTGGGCGCCCCTGGCCTATAGGGGCGCCTTTGACCTTTTGACCAGTTATTTCATGTTGTAAACTTTCACGAACTGCCCCAGCTTGATCTCTGTCGTCAGGAATTTGATTAGTCTATTGTCTTCACTGATGGTGTCATTGTTGAGATTGATCACAACGGAGAAGGTCATCTTGGAGGTCACTGAGTTTATAGGCTACATCTGATTGCCCAAAAAGTTGGGCGCCTATTTCTAAGAAGATGCATTTTCCTTGACACTTGTTCAATTTTTGCATGTTCTTCATTCAGCCTTCACCTTTGGTGCTATCTACTTGATCTTTGCTTATGAATGCTTGATAGGTCCTGTGAATGTGTAGTTGGATTGATTGTGAAGTTGAGAGAGTGTTGAACAGATGCCTTGTAGAAAGCAGTTGTTGAAGACCTCATCAGGTTACTCAAAATGAAGGGCGCCCCTGGCCAGTAGGGGTGCTTTTTCCTTGATATGCATTGATTTACCTTCCATTTTGCATGCTCTAATGATCAACAGTTGTTGTCCTTTGATGTATCTTGCAGGCTAGCAAACAGGTTTGTTACGGAGCTAAGATGGTGTCAGAGAGATCACCTGAAGACAGGCTTGTTCAACAACTAACATTTGGACCACCTAATTCAAGGGCGCCCCTGGTCAGCAAGGGCGCTTTTTCTCATCTTTGACTGTCATTTTGATAGCACTTGCATTACAGCATCTCCTGACTTTGCTTATGTTTTTTCGGTGATTGGTGAATCAAATGACCGTGCTTGATGATGCGTCGGATAGCCAGTAGAAACATGAAGAAGATGACTGCATTGGTGAGGGTTGATGACTATTTTGGACCCTCTAGATTCAAGGGTGCCCCTAGCTAGCAGGGGTGCTTTTAGCCACAATTCCATCATTTCCTTTGAAAAACTTAATCTCTTCGTGCTTGACGTTCATCGTGCATCGTGACTGTTTTGAGCATTGTCGTTGACAACGCGTACGTGTGCATCTTGGCAATCACCTTCATTGTGTTGCATGTATGGGTGTTGGAAAAATGACTAAGGCATTTGACTGCACAACCTCCTCTTGGTAGCAAGGCGTGCATTCTCTAGACTTAGTCAATTTTCAGCATTTTCCACTTTTGAAAATCCCCTCCGTTGCAGAGCATCTTTTCGAGCAATT
>VDFB02280778.1:0-49692 GCA_007258455.2 Sequoia sempervirens | reverse complement strand
GTTTCTTACTTGGTACCTCCTTACTTTGCAAGTCTCCATGGACAAATCTTGTCAACATTTTCATTCTCCTTTTACAAGCAAGTCTCTTTCACCTTGCTTATTCTCAATGTTGTTTCTTGTCTTCGTGATACCTGTTGTGACCTATTTCACACATTGCCCCATTGCAAATGGGGACCCTCATTGGTTTGCTCTTGGGGTTTAGATTTGAGTAGCAATTTCATAATCTCTGTTGCTCTGAGAATTTCATGTCAAAGTCTGGAGTCGTCACCCGAGCCAAGTTGAGAATTCGAGCCTGAAATTGAATGTGAACATCATAGAAGTGCTTAGAAGACCCGGTAGACAAGGATCGCCTGTGCTTTCGCTCAATTCTGACACTTCCTAGTTTTTAGGGATTCTGCTTTTTTGCTTTTTTGCTTTTTTCGTTTTTGGCATTTCTGGGCCAATCTGGAATTTACTATTTTTAGAAAGTTGCTTTTTGCTTTTTCTATTTTTAGTAAGTTTCTATTTTTAGAAAGTGCTCGGTCTCATTAGCAGTAGAGTCGAAAGTTTCTACTTTTGGAATTGAAAAGCAGGCAAAAATAAAGCAAAAATCTTTAAAAAATCGGAAAAAAGATAAGAAAAGCAAAGGAAAAGCGCATGCAAAGATAAGAAAAGCAAAGAAAAACGCATGCAAAAGCTGGAAAGTCAATTGAAAAATCGCACCTTCAAAGAAGAAAACCATCGGTAACTGGCAAAAAGCAAAAACTATGGTGAAATTCGCCCAAGTCTCGGAGAGGTGCACTTTGAGAAGTCCAGCTTGGATCTTGAAAAAATCCATTTAAAAAAATTCATTCATCAAAGAGAAATCCAATTGGATCTTGGAAAAATCCAATTAAAATTCATCCATTTGAAAAATCTTGCTAAAATTCGCCTACTACAAAGAAATCCAGTTGGATGATTCGAAATTCCAGTGGGAGAAATGATAAAAATTGGCTAAGGCAAGTAAAATTCGAATTTGGACTTCAAGGATTCCAAGATGAAGTTAAAATCCAATTGAAAAGATGAAAATTCAAGTTGAAAGTCAAATTTCCAAGAAGAGAATCGAAATTTTTTCTAAGGCAAAGAGTTACCTTGGTAAGAGGAAAAAATCCAGTTGAAAAGTGGATTAGTCCACTTAGAAGTCGAATTTTCTAAAAAGGAAATAAAATAACTTAAGTTTTTATTTTAAAATAAAAACTTAGCAAGCAAGCAAAAGAGAAGCCTTTAAAAAATAAAAAAAGAAGATAAGATTGCTTTTTGCGTTTTGAAATAAAGCACCCAATCAAAGAAGAGATCGACCTAGGCTAATAAGGAAACTTTTTATTATAAAAGAAGTGCTTGTGAGTTTTATTTTTCATTATTCACAGGTTAAGTTTTTCACAGGAAAACTTCTCTCAGCCAAAGGCATCCTTCTTCTTCTTATTTTCTTCTTGAGCTGCAAGTTGCATTAATTCCAGAGCACAGGGTTGGACATTTTTCTTCTATTTTCAAATTTCTCAAACAACTGCAGGGTCATAATTGGCGAATTTGAAGAAGGAAAAAGAATTTTTATCTTGGATTCACAAAAACTTCAGTTTTCAGATTTAAAAATCCAGTAAATTTTTAAAAAAAATTCTTTTAAAAAAGATTAAGGCTGGGAAAATTTTATTTTATTGAAAATTATTCTCCAACCAGCCTAGGAAGTCAAGTTCTAGAATTTTTTTTAATTAATTTATTTAAATATTCTCTAGCCATAAAATCGCCTTCTTTGCAAATTGTGAAAATTTTCTAACTTCGAGCTTCGTACAGGCACAATGTCTACTTCAAAGAACATAGGAGGTGGAGTTAGAAAGATCTAGGTAAAAGAAGTTCTCAGAGAATTTTATCCAGAATCTCAATTGTCCTCGAAATGGAAGAAGGTAGCGGATACTAATTTTGAGCAATTCAATGCATTTCAACACAAGAAAAGGATGTTTGGTACTCAACATGAAATGCCCACACCTATTGCAACTAACATCGTTAAGTGCGGACTTCATCAAGCAGCGGGTTTTCCACCTACAGTTCAGAATAGTGAGCTGATGGTTGAATGTGCTAAAAGATATAACCCACAGACAAGGTCCATTAAAGCATCTAATGGGATTGCTTTAGCATACTTCACAGAAGATTCAGTAAGAGAGGTATTTGGTATTCCTCGTTGTCACAAAATGTTGAACAGGACTCAAGAGGAATCACAGGCCATGTTTGATCAAGCTAAAGAATCTTGTATGGACATAGTTAATTCCAACTGGATTAAGGAACCAAAAAGACATCGCTCCAAGCTGCCCAAGAGATTGATTTGCACGGATTTTAAAGAGGAGTACAGTGACATGATTCACATGTTGAACAGGATTATGGGTACTTCTTAAGGAGCTTTCTTCGAAGTATGGATGTTTTCATACGTGGAAGAGGTATTAGGAATGGAAGCAACAAATTGGGCAAAGTTAATAAGTGATAACTTCGATTTCCAGTTAAGAAATTTGGAGAAGACCAAGACCTTCTATATGAGTTCCTATATAGTTTACATCTTGGCACGGTTTACTAAGTATAGGGGACTGATTTGCAAAGGGGAAGTTGGACTTCGAAATAATCAGCTTAAAGCATATGATTGCTACCCTCAGCTCCAGTTGCATTATAAGGACAATTATAAGATAACTAATGACACCTTCCTCATGTATATCACTCGAGTGCTTCAAGGAGCAGTTCAAAAGAGGCTATCTAAAGAAGCTATGGTGTTGCTTGATAAATTCGGATCTTGGTTCATCCAATTTCCAACCTTTACATACATAAGAGTTCATGGATTCCTAGATGCTCCATATAGACTCCCTCGGTATCCAACGGACAAGATTATTATGCTTGAAGTTGCAAGGTAGTTGGCACACGTGGATTCTATTCAGGGGAAAAGGAACAAACAAGGAGTGGATTTTCCTGTTACAATTGGGAAAATGCTAGAAGTTTGCCCCTCATTGCAATCAGCTAAATCAGCAAAGTTAGAGTTACAATTTTATAAGTTTGGCACTTATGAACTGAGGTCTGATTATGATCCATATTTGAGAATTCATGGGAAGAAGTCCCTTCATGTTATGCAGATTGAAGATTATTGGTCTAACTTGGTAGATGAATATGGAGTCAGGAAGAAGATGTGGTCAAGAATTCCAGTAGACTTGGTGAAAAAGTGTGACTTATTTCCCGTTCCCGATCAGGTAAAGGACAATGGAGACTACGTGCATCCTCAATTTGAACAGGAAAAGAACAAGCCTATCTTGTTGCCCAACTGGACACAACTTGAGTTGACTGATTTGGACATATTGATGAAAGACATTGTAGCATACTCTAGGGAATGGGTGGACAATTAGATCAGCAGATTGAGAAAAGAAGGAATTTCCCTTACCTATGTCACGTTGAGCAATGGAGAAAGTCAAGGAGAAGCAATTGGAGAAGGTCCCGATGAACTCCCATGTCCAAGCAAGAGGAAGGTAGTGATTGAAGATCTTCACACAGAGGGCAAAGAAGCAGCTAGTAAAGAATTGGAAAGTAAGAAACAAAAGGTGAGTGAAATCCCATCATCTTCAAGTACTTTATCAATCAGGGTGGTAGAAGAGGTGTCTATTGCTGAAATTGAACCAAACCATGAACAAGAAGTTGAATTTCAAGAGTTTGAACAACTTGATTTTCTTCAAGAACAAGCTTTCACTGAGTGTTTGGAAGGAGGTGATACGTTGATGATTGAAGGTATGGGAGATACTGAGATCCTTGAAAACAATGAGGAGCTCGGAGATGAAGTAATTTCTGCCTTGAAAGGGATTGATAATATTCAATTGGAAGATGGGATGGAATTGTCCACTATCCCAGCTTGGTTGACTGAGAGTTTGATGAAGAAATCTAAACCTCTAGATGAAGTTCAACCAGTTGAAAGCATGCAGGACTTCTTAGAGAGGATTGGCAAAGCTAAAATGCCAAAGAAGCCCAAAAGGTACTCTCAAATTATTAGGAATGATGCAGGATCCAGGATTTTACAAGTTGCAGTCCCAAAGATTGACAAGTCTAGAGATCAGATTACTCCAATGGATTATGATGTTACAACGTTGGACATTGGGCCAACCACGATAGAACAAGATTTCCATGAGCTAGTAGACACTTCCAAGGCCATCAAAGAGAAGTTTGACGAAACAGAGGAGAAGAAGGAAAGACTAGAGTTGGAAAATTTGAGGCTAATTGAGTTCATTCAACAAATAACAGCCCCTTTGCGTCAGGAAGGTGAAGCTTTTATCCCACCATCATCCCTTCCTCCGGAATCTGTTGACACTCTTGAAGCTATGAGGATCACCAGCTAGGCAACTAGGAGTTGGATCAACAATATCTCAAAACAAATGGAGCAATTTTTGGAGAAATGTGCTCAGACTTATGACAGATCTGCCTTGCATATGACTGAAATTGTCCAGATTGAAGATAATTGGGAAGAGTTCCAGTACGTAAATGACAAAGTAATACCTTGTTTGAAGGTTTTAAAGGAAGTATCCTTGCAAATATTGATCCAAGAAGGTGTTATTGAGGAAGGAGCTTCATATGATTTGAGTAGATGCTATCATTCCTTGTTGGCTAAGAAGAAGATATATGATGGAATGAAAGAAGAGTGTGCTGTTATACAGAATGCAATTGGAAAAATTCAGTTTAAAATCCTCACTTCTCTTGAATGATTAACAGGGCAGGAGCATCATGATGCAAATGGCTTGGATTTGGAAGGATTGAAGAAAAATGTGATGAATATTTACTCAATGCCTTCTCTTTTACGGAAAATCAGCTTGATGATATGTCTTCTCTTTTGACCTTTATGGATAGCTTTCGAAAACAGGAGGATAGATGGGAAAGTACTTTCACTGAATGCCTCGAAACCTTGGACATAATGGGAGTGCAACTAGATTCTATGCCAAGCATATCAATGGAGGAACTCGATTTGGTGTTGGTGAAATTTCTTGCATTTGTAGCCAGGGAGCAGTCCAAGGGGAATTGCATTTTGGATTCCCATTTGCTCGAGTAATTTGCAAGGTGTCATTATTTTCACACTCCAAGTGGCTCGTCCTGCTTGTGCCATGTGTCCATGGAGTTGGTTATGCATTTAGGGTTAGGGTTTCTTGAAATAATCTTGGCCATTGATCTCCAATCAATCCGGGCCGTTGCTTTGTAATTGGGGTGCCTATATAAACCCCACTCATTTCATTCATTCAGGGAGACTTGTGAAGTTGTTGCTACTAGTGCTATTCAAATAATAATTTGATTCATAGTTGAGCATTTGTTATTTTGAGAGCTTGCATGGTTTCATATTTCTTCAACAAAGTAAATTAATTTCAACATTATTTTTTTTAGATGAATGAAAGATTGATAGTGTTGAAAATAGTGAAATAGTTCATACCTTTTTCAATTGAATGATTTTCAATTTGATGTGCAAGGTTAGTCTGAACTTTGAAACTGTTTAAACTTGAATTCTATTACCTATATGCATTGTTCGAATTGATGGTGGTATTGTGTAATAGGACATTATTCGTAAATCCATTGAAGATTGCACCATCTTTGTCTAGTTGTAGTCACTGTGCTTGGCAAAACAAAGATTGGTTTAAATTTCACTTTCCAACATTTGTCTCTTAAGTTCATAGGAGTAGTTTAGCATAAGTCTAGTTTCTAAACCCTTATCCCTTTTCCTTTTTTTTTCAAAAATCGAAAATCCTAAAAAATACAAGAGCATTTAATGTCAAATCAATCAAAATCCCTACTTTTGAGTAATTCATTGTTCAAGGTCCCTTTGTGAAATCAGCATATCACATCATCTATTGAACTTGTCCATCCCCCCAAACGAAACATTGGAATTACCGTATGACCTTTCTAGCAATCTTAGCATACTAGGTAGTTTTCAAGAGAGGATAGAGTGTCTTTGGACTCTTTATTCTAGAGTGTTCGGTGTGTCATAAAACACGCATCAACAATACCTCACCTTAGGCCTTTTTCTTTTCCTTGGCCTAGTCTTTTGGCATCCAGGTTATTCCTTCAACCTGCAAAAAGACAATGCAAAACTCCCAAAACTTTCTTGCCCAAATCTTTAGGCTCTGATACCAATTTGATACAAAGCAAGGGGGCCTCACTCATAACAAACTTAACACAACACAACTAGGGTTTCAATACAAATGGTGAAAATGGGCATTCTTGTTCATTCTTGACAACTTGCTTTTAAAGCCTAAAACATGGGGACAACAATTTGAGTTTTTTATCATAATTTTCATTATAGACCTACTATTAAAAATGTAAGACCTGTTTGGATAACCTTTTGGCCCTTACTAAACATATCTCAGAATCAAGGTAGGTTACTTTGTATGGAATCCTTAAAAAATGGACTGTCCTGCCAATTAAGCCTAAAACATGAAAATATCAGACTTAGGGACTTAGGGCATCACCAAAACACGTGCCAACCAAAACCCTAGAACCTGCAATTTTGAGGAATTAAAATATAGACAATGGTAAGCCATTCCTCCAATTTTTAGAAATTTCTACCGTGGGAATGGCAAGAAATGCAATTTACGCGTCCACTAGGAACCCTGGGTAGGGTTTCTAACCGGTTTGACTAAAATGCTAATATCTTTTTACAAACTCCATAAAAATTGATCACACAAAAACCAAAATGAAGTTAAGAGTGCCCTTTACATGCTTCAAACAAAGTTTAGACCGTACAATGCACTAGCAATCCGTACAATTCCTTGTAGCAGCAAAGAACATTTAGAAAATTGTAGAAAACAAGGTTTTCATTGCTCAAAACTTCAAATCTCAACAACCCAACCTTATGGTCAATGATACAAGGCCTTTTAAGGCATTTCCAACTATATTCCAATCGGTTACAAACAACTTTTCAGGTACGAAATTACAAAGAATTACAAAGGTTTAGGACTGCGAAGGTATGAAATCATACACAATTGCTTATCAAACTAAACAAACTCTCATCCAAGAGTGAACAAATATGCATTTCCAAGCTTTTGGCAACAATGGCACAACAATTTTGCATAGTAAATAAAGGTTACAAAATAATGAGCAAAGTCTCTTATTTATAGAACTCAAAGGAGTAGGCAACCCTAAAATCTCCTTGAGTTAACAATGAGTTCTTGCCAATTTGCAGGATTTGCTCATATGTCTAAAAGTAGGTAAGCAAGCAGTTAACTGGAAGTCTACTTCAGTTAACTGACTCTAAACTAAAAATGAACTCCAAATACAAAATGTACCTCCAAAATAGAGATCCACAATTAGTGGAGATCTAGTATAGACATCCATAATTAGTGGGATCTGACATGCATGATCAGTGGGACAATGAGTTAACTTGGAATGAGGCATCAAGTTAACTCCCGTTTGTTATAAATGCCATTTTGGAGGGTAGGACGTCCTAACTAGGTGTTTGACACCTCATCACCTCTAGTCAATAGCTCCTCTATCCAGTCGTTGACTTCTTTTGCCTCTCACAATCTACTTTTGATATTCAATCTTCTTTGCAGCTGCGTCATCTAGCCTTATGAAATGTGGAAGGTAGTGTGGTAGTAACTGGTAACGGCTCTATGTTTGGAATGACTACCTTCGGCATTTGGCTATCCACACTTGATGCATGTCCATGTTGAGTACTGTATTTTGAAAAACTTGACCGTTGATTGTAAACACAGATATGTTCAGACAACTTCTGAAAACCCCTAAAACTAGCACTAGTTGAGAAGTATTTTTCCGGAAAAAATATAACACTTGGGTATTGTATGCGCTTCAACACTAAACAAACCCAGTTTGTTTGATTTTCAATATTGTGACTTCTTTAGGAAATCCCTAAAAATAGGGGCAGCAAGTTTACTATTTTTTGAAAATTTCAACAAGTGGGTTTTGTTGAAAAAGTTGTGTTGATCATACCTAGTTCGTCAGATCTGTGATCATCTGTTGTTTTCTTGGACATGCAAGGAGATCTAAGACAAGAGCAGAGGAAAAAGACAAGAAGAAGATTGGAAGTTACCAACTGCTTCTCTGGAAAAATTATGCCTGAAGATGCAACCTTTGATAAATTGTCCCTTTGTGCAACTGATCTTCAAAAATATGAACAACGAAAACCCCTCTATTAGATCTTCAAAAGATTTCATGGAGAGGGAAATCCTATTCTTGGCTTCAACCTACAAAGAGAAACAATGAATAATGATGCCCAAGGTTGATACATAGTGATTCATGTTGGATGTGTCAAGTTTGGGCGCCAACACATGATTGAGGAGTTAATTAGCCTGATTTGGAGTTCCCAACACTGACTTCCACCAATTTGGGGACGTTTAGACATGAGAAGGCTTCAAAATATCCTAACTGCAGTCGATTGAGTCTTTCTTTGACTTTAGGCGTCCCTTTGGGGAGTTGAACACTTTTTTCATTATTTTTCATGGTGAAGTACCTCTATTCGATTCTCAATTCTAGTCGTTTGATTGATCCTAAAGTGTTGCTGATGGATCCGTTGCCAAGTTGAATCAACCTTGAAGAGGTATGCTTAGGAGCTACTAAGCCAAAAACCTGAATCTGATGCTTCAAATTCAAGTGCGCCTTTTCCCAACAGGGGCGCTTTTAGCTTCAGACTTGGTCAATTTCTTGAGTGTTTATTCAATTCCTCCATTTTGACCCTCTGTGCTTTGATCTAAGATCACTACTGACTGATGAGTCCGATGATCTTGCTGAAACATGGGATGGAATACCAACTCAGCTTGGGAAAGGATGACTGACTTTGTGGATTGTGAAAGTCGATTCAAGTACCTTAAAATCTTGGGCGCCCCTGGCCTATAGGGGTTCCTTTGACCTTTTGACTAGTTATTTCATGTTGTAAACTTCACGAACTGCCCCAGCTTGATCTCTGTCGTCAGGAATTTGATTAGTCTACTGTCTTCACTGACGGTGTCATTGTTGAGATTGATCACAACGGAGAAGGTCATCTTGGAGGTCACTGAGTTTACAAGCTACATCTGATTGCCCAAAAAGTTGGGCGCCTATTTCTAAGAAGATGCATTTTCCTTGACAGTTGTTCAATTTTTGCATGTTCTTCATTCAGCCTTCACCTTTGGTGCTATCTACTTGATCTTTGCTTATGAATGCTTGACAGGTCCTGTGAACGTGCAGTTGGATTGATTGTGAAGTTGAGAGAGTGTTGAACAGATGCCTTGTAGAAAGCAGTTGTTGAAGACCTCATCAGGTTACTCAAAATGAAGGGCGCCCCTGGCCAGTAGGGGTGCTTTTTCCTTGATATGCATTGATTTACTTTCCATTTTGCATGCTCTAATGATCAATAGTTGTTGTCCTTTGATGTGTCTTGCAGGCTAGCAAACAGGTTTGTTACGGAGCTAAGTTGGTGTCAGAGAGATCACTTGAAGACAGGCTTGTTCAACAACTAACATTTGGACCACCTAATTCAAGGGCGCCCCTGGTCAGCAAGGGCGCTTTTTCTCGTGTTTGACTGTCATTTTGATAGCACTTGCATTATAGCATCTCCTGACTTTGCTTATGTTTTCTGGTGATTGGTGAATCAAATGACTGTGCTTGATGATGCGTCGGATAGCCAATAGAAACATGAAGAAGATGACTGCATTGGTGAGGGTTGATGACTATTTTGGACCCTCTAGATTCAAGGGTGCCCCTAGCCAGCAGGGGTGCTTTTAGCTACAATTCCATCATTTCCTTTGAAAAAATTAATCTCTTCGTGCTTGACGTTCATCGTGCATCGTGACTGTTTTGAGCATTGTCGTTGACAACGCGTACGCGTGCATCTTGGCAATCACCTTCATTGTGTTGCATGTATGGGTGTTGGAAAAATGACTAAGGCATTTGACTGCACAACCTCCTCTTGGTAGCAAGGCGTGCATTCTCTAGACTTAGTCAATTTTCAGCATTTTCCACTTTCGAAAATCCCCTCCGTTGCAGAGCATCTTTTCGAGCAATTTTCGCCATGGGTTCTTCGTTGAAGCTTTTGAGGCTTAGATTTCACCACTTGGTACTGGCCATTTTGCCACTAATGGCTGCGAGGTCCTAGCTTTCTTTTTGAAAAATGAAAATAGACCCACCAGAGTAAAACATACTTTTTGATGATTTTGACTTGACCAATGTGATCGTGAAGTCGATTAATCCTATCAAAATCATTTTCAATCATTTATGGGAAGGTCCTATTTTTAGGGGTTTTCCTAAAAACAAGGGATTTGAAACCCTAATTTTCAAATTTTCAGAAATTTCCAAGTATCTTCCTTGACACAAACCCACAAAAACCTTGTGTTTTGTTTGACCTAAAACATACTTTTGAGAGCATTTTTACATGATTTAGCTCAATTTAAGCAAAATGCAAAAAATTATTTTGGGTATAGCATATTGTTAGAGCATTACAACCTACACTCCTTCATTGTGAGGAAGAGAATCTTGAAATTGAAGCTCAACGTCCAATTATTGATCACATTACAACTTGTTACGCTGAGTATAGAGAACTTCTAAAGGAGATCCAAGATGAAATTTCCCTTACCAATTTTATGAATTTGAAGAGGTCAAGTAAGAATTTCCTTAGACCTAAACCTAGATTGCAAGCTTTTCAGCAAGATGTGTAGCATGCCTTGGGGGAGTTAACACTTTCCGCCTATGATAGATCCAAAAAATGTACCATAAAAATCTCTCAGTTTAGCCGTACCTTGGGAGGATGTGATATGAAAGATGACTTCTATGTTGTCAACATAGGAGACATAGATATGGTTTTGGGTATTCAATGGTTGCATTCATTGGAAGAAACTGCATAGAATTTCCAAACCATGGCACTAAAATTTCAATTTGAATGAAAAGAAGTGGCACTTCGTGGAATGACAAATAGATTGTCAAGAATTGTATCTAGAGAAAGAATGGAGAGAAATTTTCATCATGGAAAAGTAGCTTGGGTAGCATAGTTCTTAGTGTCTATGACAAACTGTCCCAAAGGAAAGAAAGCATACCACACAAATGTACATAAAATCTTAGACAAGCATAAAAGACCTTTAATGACATTCCTCTAGAGAGATCAGACAAGCATGGAGTATTTTATTGAGTTGGAGGAAGGTATTAAGCCCATTATTATTACTAATTATTGCTACCCCAAAAGGCGTAAAAAGGAGATTGAAAAAACAATAAAGGAAATTTTGGACATGGGCCACATCAGGCCCAGCTCAAGTCTTTTTTACTAGTCTTTGTTTTCAACCAGCTGGAAAGCATTCATGATTCAATTTACTTTGTTTTAGTCACAATCTTTTATTTAAAAAAAAAAAAATTGCTATAGAAGCACCTTTCAAGTCCTATGCTCAATCTCTAAGAATAAAAATATAGTTCAAATTAATTTTGAGTTATTTTCTTTATCCAAAATCCAATTGATAATATTATAAAGTGAATAATTGTAAATCTTGTTTAAAGCTTACGGTTTAAGAGTACTGTTTAGTTTTTTAGGATTTAATAGTACTATTCCATTTTGTGTTACTATGTAAGAGGCAAATTAAAAAGCTTATAGGAAGAACATTCAAATGCAACTAAGCATGACACCTGCGTTAAAAAGGCTGAAGTCATTGCAAGGGAGGATCATTTCTATAAATAAAGATACTTGAGGGCATTGAAATTAGCAGGCATCCCAACAACATGAATGGGGATGAAGGCCCATTCTTAACACCCACTTGGAGACTTGTTATACAAAAATATTGCAGTGTTTCATCAAGAGGAACATATAATTAATTAAATAATAGTTTTACTTATCTTGTTTTAGTAACACCAAAATTAGATGAACTCAATTATTGCTTTTATCTAGTTAGACCTACTTGACATCTAATGTAATGTAAAGAGTTATCTATACATGGAGCTCTCAAGTGCAATCTAATACTTATTTCATCTTGATGATGGAACATGTAGTGAGATCCCAGACATCGATGTTTAAACAATTTTTTAAATTAGTCTTTTGTGGAAGCATCTTTCATAAATTATGGACGACTGTGAAAACAACAATCTCTTACTTTGATGAATTTCATTCATCTTTTCTGCTTTGTTGGCTGTAGCTTGTTGAGTTGTACATTGTTTGTCCTCTCCCTTCTAGGGGAAGCAGAGGTAGTTCTACATGGATCATTTGAAGCAAAGAATCAAAATTAATTATTTTCTCCTAATCTGTAGTTAAATAATATTCAATAAAAACTTTATAATCAAACCTGCTTGCTTTTCCTTTATGCAGAAGGTTTAAATAAAATTAAAGGGCTGTATGTGAAACTGGATGCTGTTGAAACAAATATTGTAAGAATCCTTAACTCTGATGTAACTAATGTACTCAACTTATTGAAGTTTGTTTAATTTTATTTTCTTCTCTATCTTGCACATTAATCAATTTTTGATATTACTGTTAAGTCATGGCATAGGCCACAGGGTTTTATACAACGGCTACTGATGTGAATCTTGTATTTGGTTTCACTTTCAACAAACAGGTCTTTGTCGATGTTACTGCAGATTCAGCTCTTGATGCAAAAGAGCTTTGTGAAGCTATTAAGGACAAGGGTGTTATTATTTTTCCAGAGAATAAGACCAGGTGAATGCTTCTATGCCAAAGAGATCATAGGTCATTTCATGTAATAAGCTTTTTTAATTTTTATTCATTAAAAGGTCAATCCTTTTAAGGATTTATAATTTTAAAAACAGATTAACCTTATAACAGAAAAACATAAACCTCAGAGGCCTTATTGTGATTAGGAGGTGCAATTTTTTTCTTAAATTAATTAGCTGGGGGTATCTATTAGGGACCCCGCCTATCAAACATAAACCACTCTGTCTTTACATGCTCAAAAAATTTCAATGCCAAACAATCCATCTTCACATGTAGGAAAAATTAAACCACTCAAAACAAACCATAAATCCAGATTACAAAGAATTAATACACTCCGCCATAAGAAAGATGACCCCTAGGTAAAATAAAAGAATCCATCCCTTCCCAAGAAGATGGAAAATAACTATGGAGTGCAGTTAAAGGGTCCTGATCAACACAATTTGGAAGGAAATCAGCTGCTGCATTGGCCACCTGCAACAAGTTGATACTGCAGTTCTGAAAACTTAGCACCTGGAGCAATCAATTCATTTGCAATCTCCTAAGTTGTCAATTCAGACTAGAGCTGCTTCTAATTTGATAATCACCATGTAATTGCTCTTGACTATGAATTTTTTGACTCCAACAGAGAAAGCCACAGCTATACCCACCACTACATCTTTCCATTCTGCTTCATTACTGCTTCTTAGTCTTGTTGATGCGTGTTTTATGACGCACCCAACACTCTAGAATAAAGAGTCCAAAGATGCTCTATCCTCTCTTGAAAAACTACCTCGTATGCTAAGATTGCAAGAAAGATCATACGGCAATTCCAATGTTTCTTAAGGCAGGTGTGGATAAGCTCAGTGGATGATGTGATATGCTGGTATCACAAAAGGACCTTTGACAGCAAATTACTCAAAATTAAGGATTTAGGTTGATTTGATGTTGAATGCTCTATTATTTTTGGGATTTTCGAGATTCTTAAAAAGGAGGAAAAAAAAGGATGAGGGTTTAGGAGTCCTATACTAATCCTATGAAGTCAAGAGACGGTAAGATCAAGTGAAACTTAGGAACAAGACTTTGTTTCACCACGAAAGAAACGACAACTACACAAAGCAAGTGCAATCTTCTAGGATTTGAGCTTAAGATTTCTCCACCAAGAACAATACCATCAAGAGAACAATATTATTCAAAGTAAACAATTGAAGCATCCACATTACTTGCTAAGTCTAACTTTACGCAGTGAAAGGAAATCATCCATCCAAAGAAAGTATGAGCAAAAGTTCCACCAATCTATACTATCAATCTGTAATTCATCTAACTTGCATTCAATTCAAATACTAATTTAATATATTCTAAATGGAAGATAAATATGGAACCATGCAACCACTTGACAATAAATAGATTCAAAGCAACTCATGCAATATGAACTTTATTCTCAAAGTAGTCTTAAGCAACAATTTCATATGCTTCTGTCTTTGAATTACAAAGTAGGCACCCCAATTACAAAGCAACTGCCCAGATTGATTTAAAATCAATGGCCAAGATTATTTCAAGAAACCCTAATCCTAAAAATCATAACTAACTTCATGGACACATGGCACAAGTAGGACGAGCCAATTGGAGTGTGAAAAACATTGACACCTCGAAAACTAATCAAGCAAGTGAGAATCCAAAATGCAATTCCCCTTGGCTTGCTCTCTATCTGCAAATGCAAGAAACTTTGTTATCACCAAGTCAAGCTCCTCCATTGATATGTTTGGCATAGTATCCAGCTGCACTCCCATTATGTCCAAGTTTCAACGCACTGAGTGAAAGTATTCTCCCATCTACCTTCTTTCTTCTAAAAGTTATCCATAAAGGTCAAAAGGGAAGACATATCATCTAGCTGGTTCTCTTTAATAATCTGCATTTCTTTGAAGTGAATATTCATCACACTTCTCTTCAAACTTTTCAAATCCAAACCACTTGTATCATGACTCTTCTGCCCCGTTAATCCTTCAAGAGAGGTGAGGATTTTAAGCTGTATTTTCCCAAGAGAATTTTGCATAACAACACTCTTCTTTCATTCCATCATATATCTTTTTCTTTGCCAACAAAGAATGGTACCATCTACTAAAATCATATGAGGCTCCTTCATCAATAACACCTTCTTGGATCAGCACTTGCAGGGATACTTCCTTCAAAACCTTCAAACGAGGTATTACCTTTCCCTCTATGTACTTGAAATCCTCCCAATTATCTTCAATCTGACAAATTTCAGTCATAAGCAAAACTGATCTGTCATAAGTTTGAGCATATTTTTCTAAGAATTGCTCCATCTGTTTTGAGATATTGCTGATCCACCTCCTAGTTGCTTGGCTTGTAATTCTCACAGCCTCAAGGGTGTCAACGGATTCTTGAGGAAGGGAAAATGGTGGAATAAAAGCTTCACCTTCTTGGCGCAAGGGGGCTATTATTTGCTGAATGAACTCTATCAATCTTAGATTTTCCAGTTCTAGTCTTTCCTTCTTCTCCTTTGTTTTATCAAACTTCTCCTTGATGGCCTTTGAAGTGTCTGCTAGCTCATGAAAGTCTTGTTCTATCGTGGTTGGTCCGATGTCCAACGTTGTAACTTCATAATCCATAGGAGTAATTTGATCTCTAGGCTTGTCAATCTTTGGGACTGCAACTTGTAAAATCATGGATCCTGTACCATTTCTAATAATCTGAGAGTACCTTTTAGGCTTCTTTGGTGTCTTAGCTTGGCCAATCCTTTCTAAAAATTCCTGCATGCTTTCAATCGGTTGAACTTCATCTAGTGGTTTGGATTCTTTCATCAAACTTTCAGCCAACCATTCTGGTACGATGGATAACTCCATCCCATCTTCCAATTGAACATCATCATTAATCCCTTTCAAGGCAGAAATCACCTCATCACCCAATTCCTTGTTGTTTTTTAGGATTTCAATATCTCCCATTCCCTCGATCATAAGTGTATCAACTCCTTCCAAACACTCTGTGAAGGTTTGCTCTTGAAGAAGCTCTAGCTGCTCTATCTCTTGAAACTCGACTTCTTGTTCATGATCAGGTTCATACTCAGCAATAGACACCTCTTCCACTATTCTGATGCATAGTATACTAGAAGATGATGGGATTTCATTGACCTTTTGCCTCTTACTTTCTGATTCTTCACTTGCTGTTTTCTTTTCCTTTGCTTGAAGATCTTCAATCGTTGCCTTCCTCTTGCTTGGACTTGGAAGTTCAATATGACCTTCTTCAACAGCTTCTTGTGATGCCCCCGCTCTAGTCAGTTCTCAGGAATAGTGTGTTAGCCCTTTCTTGGACCCTTGTGGGCTAGCTGGATTGGTTAGAGGGTCAGTGGTGTTTTCTAGAGGAGTTGATCGTTCTCGTTTTCAGAGCTCAGTGATTTGTTCACAACAGGCCTTGGCAGTTTAGGAGTTGACAGCTTTTGACGGCACAAAATTCTATGGAGATTTGAGGGAGTTGTGCTTATTTAAGTGATTTAAGTTATTAATTAACTTATTATTTTATTATAAAGTCAAATTGACTTTATCCCTTTTTATATCACTTAAATATTCATAAAAGGGTGATTTAAAATTAAATCACTTAATCATTTAAGTGGGCGCCAAATATTAAGTTCATAACTATTGAAAAGGACTTAATATTTTAAAAGATTTAAATGATGGAAAAGGGCGTATCTTCTTGGAAATGCGTGCCTTTTTGATATAAGGCATTTTTGGGCAATGAGAACATCATTCTTGATTATTTCAACTTTGCCTTGGGTTTTCTTCTATGCTTTTACTTGTGATCAGGGTTTTGAGCAATCTTCCATTGGAGAACGATATCTCTTCAATGTTGAGCACTTTTGAGACTGTGAGAGACCAGTCGAATTTGTGCAAATTGTGAGAGTTTCACACAGAGGTTCTACATGCTTCAATCAGGGTTCTATTATTCAGTATTCAGTTGTTGGCAATAAGGAAGAGGGTTACTTCATCCAGAGTCGCCATCTTCAGCAGATCTGTAGCTCCAGCCTTAATCCTTCAGTTTCTTCATTGGGCCGTACCATTTGCATTGAAATTTGTGCCTTCTTGGAGGATGGCGTGTGAAGCTAGAAGCTAGGGCGCTTCCTTTTTGGCTCTTGTTTGAGCTTCATTATGGGCGGCTACCACTATTATCTTATTGTATCCTATTTCTGAGTGAGGAAAGTCAATTTTGGAGGCTAGGCGTCCACATATGCCAGTTTTCACCATTCTTGGCTAGCGAGTTGGCTTATTTCTTTAAATAAATAATCTGGAGACGTTCTGGTATGTTTAGCACTCGTGATCTATCTGTCATTGTTAAATAATACCTTCTGCATTTTCATTCTGTAGAAAATAGCTCTGTTTCTCAATTTATGAGCTTTTATATGATGCGCCCTTTCTCTTCTGTCTACAAACTTTCTCTTAAAAAACTAAAAAAAACACATTAAGACTTAAGAGAATACTGGGGTTTGAATTGAGAGCCAGCAAGGCTCATCACAGTGGTATCAGAGCACTGATCCTGCCAGCTTGAAGGGTTAGCAGCTTCTATGTGGTCTCATCAGAACAGGTTTGATAGGTACTACTCACATAGGGGTCCTGGTGTTCAAAGAAGTACTTTTGAACCATTTTCAGCGTTTTCGTTTGACGAACAGGAAGTAGAATTAGACTTTGGTAATATGGTTGACAGGGAAGCTGAAGGTTCTCACAGGAATCCTCTCAATGAAGAGAACAGAGAAGCTAGAGATGTACTCAGAGGCATGGTGGCAGGCCAAGAACAGGTGGTGAATATCCTTCAGCAGCTGAGCACCAATGTTCAAAATTTGACACTTCATAGAGGTCAGAATCAAGATCGAGATCAGGAAGGCAGTAGACATAGAGAACCTCAGAGAATCATTGCTCCAACACGCACCTTTGAGCGAGCTATGTGTCCTACTTTTGTCAGAAATGATGTTGATGAAGAGGAAGAGGTTGAACAGGGTGGTGAAATGAACTTTGCAGATAACATCGTGGCTATGCATGATGAATGAGATGCATTGCCTCCAAGAGTTAAAGATCACCTTAACTTTGATCGTTTTATGAGCCAGAAAAGAGAACACACCAGAAACTGGAATGACAGGAGGCCTAGATACAAGCATAATGATCTTAGACAGGCTACCAATAAACTTACCTTAGCAAACTATGATGGCAGTGGAAGAGTTACAGCACATGCCTGGGTGAGTAAGTTGGATACATTCCTGACATTACGTCCTATGCCAGAGGAAGATGCCATTAGATTTGCAACACTTCACCTTGATGGCGTGGCACATGACTGGTGGATTCATGGCATGGCTACTCTTCACCATGACCGGATTACCTCATACCAGGAGTTCACTGATAGATTGGTAGAGAGGTTTGACAAGCGAGATCTTGAACTATTCTTTAGAGATCTGACACAATTGAAACAGTTGGGTAGCTTGGAATCGTACATTGGAGAGTTCCAAAGACTATTCGTGATGGTGACAGGCATCTCAGAGAGAAGGCTGATCATATTGTTCATTGAGGGTCTTTTCAAGCCCATGAAAGGTTGGATAAAAGCATTTGATCCACCTACTTTACAGGAGGCCATGAGGAAAGCTCGTAGTATGGAGCTTACTACACCTCGTAAGCCATTTGGCTCAAAACCATCTACCTCATATACAAACAATAAATCTAATCCTAAGAAGGCTGATAATGCTGATCAAAAGAAAAAATTTGCAGCACCATTGGATCGAGAAACAATGAATGATCTGCATAGGAGGAAGCTCTGCTTTTACTACAAGGGTCCATATGAATTCAACCATGACTGTCCCCTCAAGCCTAAAGGGAAAAACAGGCACATGGAATGGTTTTGAGGGAGAAACGTTGACTGATTTTTCTAATTAGCAAGCTGCTATCTATGACACAGATGAAGAAAAATAAGAAAATGAGGCAAAGATTGAGGTAGAAAGTGAGCTACAGGAGGTTCATATGTCTAGCATGCAGAGAGAGGGATCTTTCAGGCTCCGTGGGATTTCAGCCGGTCAAAGAATCATATCTCTTTTGGACACAGGTGCAACTCACAACTTTATTGATTCACAGTTAGTGGAGAAAAGGGGAATTCAAACTCAGCAGTTTGAAGGCATTCGAGTGAAGGTTGTAGATGGATACACTCTCAACTGCGAGAGGATGATTCCTGATTTTCCATTGAAACTCAACAATTTTGAGTTTAAGGCAGATTTTTATGTTGTGAACATGGGAGGAACAGATATAGTTCTCGGCATGAAGTGACTTCATGCGATAGGAGAGTTCACACTTAATTTGCATGACATGGAGATGAAATTCAGAGTTGATGGCACAAATCATGTTCTTAAAGCCATCAAGGGCAACAATTTAAAAGAAATTTCACTCCGGAGAATGGAACGTTTGATTCGACACGACATGGTAGATTGGGCAGCTGAGTGCAAGTTAATGCTTTCATAGTTGGAGCAGCAGGCTTCTTCTTACCATCCGGATGTACAAGAACTCCGAATCAAACATGCAAAGGTTTTCAATGCTATTCCACCAGGTAGACCTCTTGATAGAGGTATTGAGCATATCATAGAGCTGGATAAGGGCACGAAACCTATCATGATCACACCTTACCGGCACCCCAAACGTTTAAAAGATGAAATTGAAAAAACTATTAAGGAATTGTTAGCTATGGGGCACATTACGCTGAGTAAGTCACCCTTTGCTTCATTAGTTTTTTTGGTGAAGAAAAAGGATGGTACACTTAGGATGTGTATTGACTACAGAATGCTCAACAGGAAGACTATTAAGAACAGGTATCCTATTCCACGGATAGATGAGTTGATAGACGAGCTTCATGGAACTTGCTATTTCTCGAAGATTGATTTGAGGACAGGTTACCATCAGATCAGAGTCTAAGAGGACATTGAGAAAACCGCATTCAAATGTCACTGTGGACACTATGATTTCTTGGTTATGCCATTCGGTTTAACTAATGCTCCAGCCACATTTCAGTCTACTATGAACCGGGTTTTCCATCCTCACTTGAGGAAATTTGTATTGGTGTTCTTCAACGACATCCTAGTTTACAGCAAATCATGGGAGGAACACATGGTTCACTTGGATGAGGTATTGAGTATACTAAACAGAGAGTCCTTGTACGCCAAGGAGTCCAAGTGTGCTTTAGGCATGGTAGAGCTTTTGTATCTGGGTCACATTATCAGTGGAGAGTGAGTTAGCATGGATCCAGAGAAAGTTCGAGCTATCATCGATTGGCCTACACCTGAGACATTGACATAGCCCAGGGGGTTTGTAGGATTATGTGCCTTCTATCGTTGGTTCGTTAGTAGATTCTCGCGACATGCTGCGCCACTAATTGATTTGACTAAGAAGGGAGACTTTGTGTGGACACCTCTCTCACAGGCGTGCTTTGAGAAGTTCAAACTTCTCATGACTACATGTCTAGTCTTGGCTTTGCCAGATTTCACCAAACCATTTGAGCTACATTGTGATTCCAGTGGTGAGGGTATTGGTGCAATCATCATGCAGGATTGACACCCTATAGCTTTCGAGAGCAGGAAGCTAAGAGGTCCTGAACGGAGCTACAATATCTACGACAAGGAAATGTTGGCCATCATGCATGCCATGGCCAAATTCAGGCAATACTTGGTTGGTAGTAAATTCAGTGTTAAAACCGATCACAATAGTCTGAAACATTTTCTTGGGCAGCGGGATTTGAACGAAAGGCAACAGAAATGGGTTAGCAAACTTCAGTCCTATGATTTTGACATCTCCTATGTCAAGGGCACTCAGAATGTGGTTGTTGATGCATTATCTCGCTGTCCACACTTGAGCTCCATTACACAGATTTCAGAGGACTGGAGACATATGATAATAGCAGAGTATGCTAAGAACCCATGGGCTTCTAGCATAGTGGATGGGATAGTACAGGATGACAGATACTCACTTGTAGGTGATCTTATCATTTACAAAGGGAGGATATTTCTAGTCCCAGGTTATGAGATGAGGGACAGAGTATTGAGATCATTCAATGATTCACCTATGGAAGGTCATCCCGGTTACTTTAAGACCTACAGGAAGGTACGAGAGAGATTCTTTTGGAAGGGTCTCAAGTCATTTGTTCTCCAGTATGTTAGGGAATGCCTTGTTTGTCAACAGAACAAGCAAGAACATACATACCCTGTAGGATTACTCCAGCCGCTTCCTATTCTTGAGAGAAAGTGGGAATGCTTGTCTGTGGACTTCATCACGGGCTTGCCGAAAGCTCAAGGGAAAGACAACATTTTTGTGGTAGTAGATCGGTTGATGAAATATGCACATTTCTTCTCAATCACTACTACACACACTGCTACTTAAGTGGTAGACTTATTTTTCCGAGAGGTATTCAGGTTGCACGGGTTGCCTCGGAGCATAGTTAGTGACAGGGACAGCAGGTTTATGAGTAACTTTTGGCATGAGTTATTCAAACTTTGCGGGACAGAACTCACTCCGAGTACCAGCTACCACCCACAAATAGATGGGCAGACTGAGATAGTCAACAAATGGGTGGAAGGATACTCGAGGAATTACAGTTCAGGGCAGCATAAGGCATGGGTGAAGTGGTTATACCTTTGTGAGTACTGCTACAATACCACTCATCACATGAGCATTCAGATGACACCTTACCGAGCGTTATAATGCTCCGAGTTTTCTTGATTTATTGCTGAGTGACAGTAGAGTACCCAGTGCTAGTGATCTATTGCAAGAGAACCAGGACATTATGAGAGCACTCAAGGAGAATATTCAGAAAGCTCAAAATCAGTAAAAGCAATATGTTGATCAGAGGCAAGTGGAGCGATCTTTCGAGATCGATGATTTGGTGTATTTGATGCTTCAGCCTTATAGGCAGTCCACCCTTCATAAGAAGGGCGTTGAGAAACTTAAGCCGCGATACTATGGACCCTTCAGAGTGGTCAAACGTGTCGGTGAAGTGGCTTCTGAGTTAGATCTTCCGGTGGACAGTAAGGTTCACAATGTGTTCCATGTGTTGCGCCTCAAAAAGGCGTTGGGACAACAGGTGACTCCTATTGATTTACCACCCTTGGATGATGAGGGGAAATTGATTTTGATACCTGAGGCCATTCTAGATTCCAGAGAGCGTCATCTTCGGAGGCGGGTTATCAGGGAATACTTGGTAAAGTGGAAAGATCTACCGGCAGAGGATGCTACTTGGAAGAGTGATGGTATTCTTCAGCATCCGGCTTTGAGTTTTCTTGTGGACAAGCAAATTCGGAGAGGGCGGACTGTGATGTCTCCACTCTAGTCAGTTCTCGGGAACAGTGTGTTAGCCCTTTCTTGGACCCTTGTGGGCTAGCTGGATTGGTTAGAGGGTCAGTGGTGTTTTCTAGAGGAGTTGATCATTCTCGTTTTCAGAGCTTAGTGATTGGTTCACAGCAGGCCTTGGCAGTTCAGGAGTTGGCGAGTGAAGCTAGAAGCTAGGGCGCTTCCTTTTTGGCCTGCTTGAGCTTCATTATGGGCGGCTACCACTATTATCTTATTGTATCCTATTTCTGAGTGAGGAAAGTCAATTTTGGAGGCTAGGCGTCCACATATGCCAGTTTTCACCATTCTTGGCTGGCGAGTTGGCTTATTTCTTTAAATAAATAATATGGAGACTTTCTGGTATTTTTAGCACTTGTGATCTATTTGTTATTGTTAAATAATACCTTTTGCATTTTCATTATGTAGAAAATAGCTCTGTTTCTCAATTTATGAGCTTTTATATGATGCGCCCTTTCTCTTCTGTCTACAAACTTTCTCTTAAAAAACTAAAAAAACACATTAAGACTTAAGAAAATATTTAGGTTTGAGTTGAGAGCCAGTAGGGCTCATCACACTTCTCCCCGACTTTCTTCATTACTTAGCATGGCATAGGTAAGGGGGACTCCTTTTCTTAATTTGCTAATTTGGTGGTCTACCCATTCCGTGGAACTAGCTATAATATCCTTCATCAATACATTCAAATCAGTCAACTCAGGTTGTGTCCGGTTGGGCAACAAGATAGGCTTGTTCTTTTCTTGTTCAAATTGAGGATGCAAATATTCTCCATTGTCCATTAGCTGATCAAGAACAGGGAATAAGTCACACTTCTTCACAAGGTCTATTGGAATTCTAGACCACATCTTTTTTCTAACATCATATTCGTCCACCAAGTTAAACCAATAGTCTTCTATTTGCATAACATGAAGGGCCTTCTTCCCGTGAATTCTCAAGTATGGATCATAATCTGACCTTGGTTTATAAGTACTCAACTTATAAAATTGTAATTCTGATTTTGCTGTCTTGGCTGATTGCAATGAGGGGCAGACTTCTAACATTTTCCCAATCACAATAGGAAAATTCACTCCGTGCTTGTTCTTTTTCTCTTGAATGGAATCTACATGTGCCAACTGTCTCACAACTTCATTATCTTATCTGTTGGATACCATGGGAGTTCATATGGAGCATCTGTGAACCCATTGAGCCTTATGTATGTAAAAGTTGAAAATTGAATGAAAAAGGATCCAAATTTTTCAAGCAATGCCATAGCCTCCTTGGACAACCTCTTTTGGATTCCACCTTGAAGCAATTGAGTGACATACATGAGAAAGGCATCATTGGTTATTTTATAATTGTCCTTATAGTTCAACTATAGCTGTGGGTAACAATCATATGCTTTGAACTGGTTATTCCAAAGTCCTACTTCTCCTTTGCAAATTAGTCCCCTATACTTAGTGAACGGGGCTAAGATGTAGACTATGTAGGAACTCATGTAGAAAGTCTTGGTCTTCTCCAAGTTTCTCAGCTAGCTATCAATGTTGTCACTTATTAGTTTGGCCCAATTTATTGTTTCCATTCCTAATACAATCTCCTCCATGTACGAGAACATCCATACTTCAAAGAATGCCCCCTGAGAAGTACCCATAATCCTGTTCAGCATGTGGATCATGCCACTGTATTCTTTCTTGAAATCAATGCAAATAAGCCTCTTAGGTAGCTTAGAACGATGCCTCTTCGGTTCCTTGATCCAATTGGAATTAATTATATCCATACAAGATTCTTTGGCCTAATCAAACATGGCTTGTGACTCTTCTCGGGTTTTGTTCAACATTTTGTGACGACAAGGAATACCAAACACTTCTCTGACTGAATCCTCAGTGAAGTACACCGAAGTAATCCCATTAGATGCTTTGATAGATCTTGTTTGTGGATTATATCTTTTGGCGCATTCAACTATCAGCTCACTGCACTGAACTATAGGTGGAAAACTAGTTGCTTGGTGAAGTCCACATTTAACCATGTTGTCTGCAATAGGCGTGGGCATTTCATGTTGAGTGCCAAACATCCTTTTCTTGTGCTGAATCACATTGAATTGTTTGAAGTTAGTGTCTGCCACTTTCTTCCATTTCATGACAGTTGGGATTTTGGATAAAATTCCTTGAGAACTTCTCTCACTTGATTCTTTCTAACTCCACCTCCTACATTCTTCGAGGCAGACATCGCACTTGCACAAAGCTTGAAGTTAGAAAATATTCACAAATTGCAAAAAGGTGTTTGTGTTGGAGAGTATTTAAATTAATTAAAAAAATATATAGAATTCGATTGCAAAGGCTGATTGGAAAATAAATTCAAATAAAATGAAATTTTATCAACAACCTTTATCGTTTTCAAGAACATTTAGAGAATTTTTAAATAATTTACTAGAATTTTAGAGCTGGAAACTGAAGTTTTTTTGTAAATTCAAGATTAAAATTCTTTTTCTTCTTCAAATTTGCCAACTATGATCTTGTAGCTCCTTGAGAAATCTAGAAATAGAAGAAAAATATTCATCCTTTTGCTCTGGAATCAATCTAACTTGCAGCTAATGCAAAAAAAATGATGAACAAGGACGCCCTTGGTTGAAAGAAGCTTGCTTAAAGAAAATTCGACTTGTGAATAATGAAAAATAATCTCTCAAGTGCCTCTTTTTTATAATAAAAACTTGCCTTATTTACCTAGGTTGACCTCTCCTCTGATTGGTTGCTTTGTCTCAAAAACACAAAAAGCGATCTTATCCTCTTTTTGATTTTTCAAGTGCGTCCTTTTTGCTTGCTTGTGAAGTTTTTAATAAAACTTAAGTTATTTTATTTTCCCATGTCTAGAAAAATTGACCCCTAAGTGAAGTTATTCACTTTGGAACTGGATTTTTGTCTTTTCTCCCAAGTTAAGTTTATGCCTTAATCAAGTTTTTGAACTTCTCCTTGGAAATACGCCCTTCAACTGGAATTTTCTCCTTTTAAGTGGATTCTGACTTCATCATGGAATTCTTGAAGTCTTAATTGGATTTTTCATTTACCTTAGCCAATTTCCACTTTTAGATATATTTGCTCAACTAGAATCTTCATCATTAAATTGGATTTCACTCTCGTACTTGGGCGAATTTCAACTGGATCCTTTTAAGTGGATTTCACCTTAATGAATTTTGAATGGTTTTTTCTAGAACTCAACTGGATTTCCTTATGGATGTACTTCTTCAGACTTAGGTGAATTTAATGCTAGTTGCCATAATCCTCTTGCTTTTTACTTGCTTTTTCCAATTTTTAGGTTTTTTCCTTGCTTTTCGATTCTAAAAGTGGAAAGTTCGACTCCACTGCCAATGGGACCTAGCACTTTCTAAACATAGAAACTTACTAAAAATAGAAAAAGCAAAAAAGCAACTTTCTAAAAATAGTAAATTCCAGATTTGTCCAAAAGTGCCAAAAATGAAAAAAGCAAAAAACAAAAAAGCAGAATCTCTAAGAAATAGGAAGTGTCAGAATTGAGAGAAAGCACAGGCAATTCTCGTCCACCAGGTCTTCTAAGCACTTCCATGACGTTTAAGCATAGTTTCAGGGTTGGATTCTCAACTTGGCTTGGGTGATGAGTCCAGACTTTGACCTGAAATTCCCAGAGCAACAGAGCTTATAAATTGTCGCTTGAAGCTAAACACTAAAAAAAAAAACCACCGAGGGTCCCCATTCGCAATGGGGCGATGTGTGAAATAGGTCACAACAAGTCCCAGAAGGAGAGAACCTCTATAAATAAAGCTATGAACATAATTTCTGAAAATGAAACCAATGCCTGCACTTTTAGATTTCCTTGGAGGCACCATTAAAATTCAATTATAAAGACTTTAACTTCTCCACAACATGAGTAGATCAAGGAGTAGATTTATTTCTAGCAATTTTATCACCTCTCTACGCTTTAATGAGAGCTAAAGAGGTGCAAGCGTTAATGTGATGAAACTTATTTGTTCAAATTGGAACCTGGGTGCATGTGTCATGTCCCCAGAATCTCAACTTTAAGATAATAATTAAATAAGATAAGAACATAATAAAAGTATAAACATTAGCAATTATAATTATCACAAAGATAATATTATAATTAAAGTATCAAAGATAATATCGTAAATATTAAAATATGAATTCTAATAATTTTAATATTATTATAATATAAAATATAATAATTTATATTGAAAGAAATAAATGGAGCAAGCAGAGAGATAAGGTATTAAAACAAGATAATTATGGAATATAAAATTGTAAATAATGACAATTTAAATAATAAAATAAATACTAAAAAATGTATCAAATTAATATAAATATTATCATAATTATTAAGAGATAATATTATAAATATTAAAATATACATATTTAAATAATAAATATAAATAGTACTATAAATAAATATAAAGAATATTACAAATAGATTAAATAGTAAAATGTTATACACATCAAAACAAAATAACAAAATGAATATAATTTATGATATCATTAAGGAATGTTTAGCTAAAAGTCATGTCCATTTGTGGGGTTATCTATATTCAAAGAGATGCCTCTCTTCATGGAGGTATAAAGATATAAAATAAGTTTGTGGGAAGATATATTGGATATACACTTCAGATTTTAAGAAGAAGATAGAAGAGTAAAGGAATGATGTAAAAAAAGGAGATTTATCAATAGTGTGTAGAGAACAATAAAATAGAAATTAGAAAGGTTTGGAATTAGTTTTCAAAGGCAACAATCATTTTAAAAGGTTGTGTCCTTTCTAATGAATGTCTCTTTTCAAAAAGATACATCTTCTCATTTGAATGTGGAGATATAAAAATGGAAAGAATGAGATATATATGGGAGGAAGGAAATAGAGACTAGAAGGGGAAACAAGAGATAAAATATAGATTGCAAGATCATCTGAAATTTATAAAGACAGGCAGATGGAAAGTAGATAAGCATTTTATGAATATAAGGAGATAAGTATTTTGTGAATTTAAATAATAAGTTAGATAAATGTTTGTACATTTAAATAATGATGTTGATAAATACATCCTAGATTAAAATAATAGTCTAATTAATGGTAATTCATACATGATGCTATTTGTTTAATGTTATCTATTTTTTTTTTATTGATTGCATGGGGAATAATAAATCATGCATGCTACTAGTTATCTTATAACATTGTTGATATGTTATGCTCCGTTGACATTATTGTCTATATATATATATATATATATATAATACAATTATACAATAAATATACTTGTAGCAATTATTGAGCCTTACAAGTAATTGTGATTATTTGATAGAAAAGTGAATAAATTTATAAATTTCTTTATCCTATGATTGATCAGGAAGAATGCAATATAAACACTAGACCATCAAAAAGGATATTTTCAAGAAATCAAGGCAGATTTAGGGAAATCCCAAAATGGGGACATTACAGTGGTATCAGAGCATCCTTCCTGCCATCCTGTGTGTGCTGGAGTTAGTTGCTTCTTGCTTGAGCTACTTGCTTACATGCTTGAGCTGGTTGCCTACTTGCTTGAGCTGGTTGCCTATTTGCTTGAGCTAGTTGCTTACTTGCTAGAGCTGGTTGCCTACTTGCTTGAGTTGGTTGCCTACTTGCTTGAGCTGGTTGCTTGTATGCTTGAGCTACTTGCTTGTCTACTTAAGCTACTTGCCTACTTGCTTGAGCTGATTACTTGCATGCTTGAGTTGGTTGCTTGCATGCTTGAACTGATTGCTTGCATTTTTTATCTGCCTACTTGTCTACTTGAGCTAGTTGCATACTTGTTGGAGCTACTTGTTTGCATGCTTGAGCTACTTGCTTGCATGTTTGAGCTACTTGCCTATGTGCTTGAGTTCCTTGTTGCCTACTTGAGCTATCTGAGTTACCTCCTCTAGACGATGAAGGACAACTTATCTCAGGAGCCAAAATTTATCATAGACACCAGAGAAAGGAATTTGAGGAACAAGATCATTACAGAGTTTTTAATCAAATGGAGGGGACTTCCTGAAGACGATGCTACATGGGAAAAGGAAGAAACTATTAAGGCTAGGTATACTCCAAGAATGGATACCTAGAAGATTTGAGATAGTTTAGTTGTAACGATTGTTACAACCTTTCTCCAGATTAAGGCTAGGTATACTCCAGGAATGGATACCTAGAAGATTTGAGAAAGTCTAGTTGTAATGATTTTTGCAACCTTTCTCCAAGATTAAGGCCAGGTATATCCCAAGAATGGATACCTAGAAGATTTTGGGAAGTCTAGTTGTAACAATTATTGTAACCTTCCTCCAAGATCAAAACTAGGTATACTCCAAGTTTGGATACTTGACAAGTATACCCCAAGAATGGATACCTAGAAGATTTGGGGGAAGTCTAGTTGTAGCGATTGATGCAACCTTCCTCCAGATCAAAGCTAGGTATACTCCAAACTTGGATACCTGGAAAATTCAAGAAAGTTCAGTTGTAACAATTGTTGCAACCTTTCTCCAGATTAAGGCTAGGTATACTCCAGGAATGGATACCTAGAAGATTTGAGAAAGTCTAGTTGTAACGATTGTCGCAACCTTTCTCCAAGATTAAGGCTAGGTATACCCCAAGAATGGATACCTAGAAGATTTTGGGAAGTCTAGTTGTAATGATTGTTGCAACCTTCCTCCAAGATCAAAACTAGGTATACTCCAAGATCGGATACCTGACAGGTATACCCCAAGAATGGATACTTAGAAGATTTGGGGGAAGTCTAGTTGTAGCGATTGATGCAACCTTCCTCTAGATCAAAGCTAGGTATGCTCCAAGCTTGGATACTTGGAAAATTCAAGAAAGTTCAGTTGTAACGATTGTTGCAACCTCTCTCCCAGATTAAGGCTAGGTATACTCCAGGAATGGATACCTAGAAGATTTGAGAAAGTCTAGTTGTAACGATTGTTGCAACCTTTCTCCAAGATTGGATACCTAACAAGTATACCCCAAGAATGGATACCTAGAAGATTTGGGGGAAGTCTAGTTGTAGCGATTGATGCAACCTTCCTTTAGATCAAAGCTAGGTATACTCCAAGCTTGGATACCTGGAAAATTCAAGAAAGTTCAGTTGGAACGATTGTTACAATCCTTCTCTCTCAGATACGAGTATATTAAGGAAGAAGATACTACATTTTGCTTGAGGACCAGCAAAGCCAAGAGGGGGAAACTTGTGATGTCTCCATCACCCAAGAAAAATCAAAGATAAGTATATATTTCATATATTTATAGTTTTAATAGATATACACATTTAGATAGAGTAATCATTATAAAATATTCTCATTTAAATTATATGTATAATCGTGACCAACTTGTGTACCATTGGTGATAGGTTAGAAAAAGAGATCCTAGAAGAAACTAAGATATTTTGCTTGAGGACAAGCATATTTGGGAGGGGAGGACTGTCATGTCCCCGGAATCTCAACATTAAGATAATAATTAAATAAGATAAAAACATAATAAAAGTATAAACATTAGTAATTATAATTATCACAAAGATAATATTATAATTAAATTATCAAAGATAATATCGTAAATATTAAAATATGAATTCTAATAATTTTAATATTATTATAATATAAAATATAATAATTTATATTGAAAGAAATAAATGGAGCAAGCAAAGAGATAAGGGATTAAAACAAGATAATTATGGAATATAAAATTGTAAATGACAATTTAAATAATAAAATAAATATTTAAAATGTATCAAATTAATATAACACAATAAAATCAATTAATATAAATATTATCATAATTATTAAGAGATAATATTATAAATATTAAAATATACATATTTAAATAATAAATATAAATAGTACTATAAATAAATATAAATAATATTACAAATAAATTAAATAGTAAAATGTTATACACATCAAAACAAAATAACAAAATGAATATAATTTATGATATCATTAAGGAATGTTTAACTAAAAGTCATGTCCATTTGTGGGGTTATCTCTATTCAAAGAGATGCCTCTCTTCATGGAGGTATAAAGATATAAAATAAGTTTTTGGGAAGATATATTGGATATATACTTCAGATTTTAAGAAGAAGACAGAAGAGTAAAGAAATGATGATGTAAAAAAGGAGATCTATCAATAGTGTGCAGAGAACAATAAAATAGAAATTAGAAAGGTTTGGAATTAGTTTTCAAAGGCAACAATCATTTCAAAAGGTTGTGTCCTTTCTAATGAATGTCTCTTTTCAAAAAGATACATCTTCTCATTTGAATGTGAAGATATAAAAAGGGAAAGAATGAGATAGATATGGGAGGAAGGAAATAGAGACTAGAAGGGGAAACAAGAGATAAAATATAGATTGCAAGATGGAAAGTAGATAAGCATTTTATGAATATAAGGAGATAAGTATTTTATGAATTTAAATAATAAGTTAGATACATGTTTGTACATTTAAATAATGATGTCGATAAATACATCCTAGATTTAAATAATAGTCTAATTAATAGTAATTCATACATGATGCTATTTGTTTAATGTTATCTATTTTTTTTTATTGATTGCATGGGGGAATAATAAATCATGCGTGCTACTAGTTATCTTATAACATTGCTGATATGTTATGCTCCATTGACATTATTGTATGTAATTACATATATATATATATGTATATAAATATAATACAATTATACAATAAATATACTTGTAGCAATTATTGAGCCTTATAAGTAGTTGTGATTATTTGATAGAAAAATGAATAAATTCATGAATGTCTTTATCCTATGATTGATTAGGAAGAATGCAATATGTACACTAGACCATCATAAAAGGATATTTTCAAGAAATCAAGGCAGATTTAGGGTAATCCCAAAATGGGGACATTATAGCATGAGGTGTTTCCTTGTTCAAATTTCCTATTGTGTTAAAGTTTATGTTTTAGATGTCCAGCTCTTTATTTCATTGGCTTGTGGGAATTGAATGGTAGAATGGCGTGCAACCTTGTTTGATTGCAATTTACTGTGAGCATGGACATGGATAGATAATATATATCTATGATAGATTTGGATAGCCATTTAGCATGAGAAAAAAATTACAAATACTTAAAAGATGATTGCAGGGACAATGTGAAGCATGCTAGGAATGGTGCCCAAGGTGCACATGCTACCATCACATTGAGGCTTCAAATAGTGTAGATTTGCATAGGCTACCTGTTGATTTGTTTTTCGTGACCGGACCAACACAAAATAAAGTTTCCCAATGGATACTCTATCCTCTCTTGAACAAAGTCTTCTACATGCTAAGATTGCGAGAAAGATCATGCATTCAACTCCAAGGTTCCTTCATGTAGTGGATAATCTCAGTTGGCTTGATGTGATTTGTTGGTATTTCAAGGGGACTTACGTAATTGTTCACTCTAGAGGAAGGGGTTTTCAGGATTCAAAGGATTTATCAGTGAGGCTTAGATTTCCTAAACTAACCAAGAAGTACTAAATTTAAATGGTTACAGAAATAGAAGATTCTATGGACTCATCTAAGCATGGGACGTGGGGATCAATTTTCACAAACCTCAACCAGATTTCGCTTTGCCTCATTTCAGACAGCTTCCACAAAACCAGTGCAATCTTCAAGGGGAGTAACTAAAGATATTTAGATTACAATTCAACAATGAAGACACCGTCACGACGACGCATACCAATATGAAGATCGTAATCGAAGTTAAGACCACAAGTTTCTAGTTGACCACGCAAGGCGAACTCACCATCAGCAAGCCCACTAGTGCTATGGATAGACGAAGTTTGCTCAAATTGAAGACCACATTCTACAGTTACTATCTACTACTTGCATGAAACAAAATCTATTTACTTTACTTTAAAATTCTACTTGAAGAAGGACAAAGAAACCTCGCTAGCTACTCACAACAAAAGATGAGATCATCATCAATGAAAACTCTTTTTATTGAGAGAGTGTTCACAACAATTTCTTACAAAGCTTAAAGGAAAAACTTTCCTTCTTCTTCAAACTATACTATCAATCTATCAGCTATGCTAACTCTAAGCTATCTCTCTAATGCTCTCTATGTCTAATCTAATGAGGTAAAAATGAGGGGGGATGCCCCTTTTATAGCTGGCCCAGTCCAACAGACGGCTTAGATTCAGTTACAATGAAGGGCTCAGATTGAGCCACATAAGCCTTAAACCTAAAAACCGCCACCAAGAAGAGTGGCGTAATAAATGAGCAATTAATGTCCACCATCTTCTAGAAGATTCTTGTCTGCAAATGCGTTCACACTGTTCTTGTTCTTCTTCTCGACTGCAAATTCGATGAGCCTGAGCTTGGTCAACATTGCTTCGACTCCTTGAATGGATATGGCAAGCACGTTCCCAATCTAACTTCAAGCCTGCAACCTTCTTCCTCCTGCTCGACGATGATTTTCCTCTTAGCTATCATTCTTTAACTCTGAAGTGTTTGCTCATTCCTCCTCCTTAGCCTTGAGGACATTTCAGTGCTTGAGGATGATCCTTAATGTCTAGGCCTTCATCTTTTCTCCATCCTGATCCTGAAGGATTTTTTTTATCTTGGATTCAACCTGTTCTCCTTTGCCACTCGCCTTCCTGAGTTGGGTGCATACTAGGTCAACACTTAGCCATTTCTTCCAAGTACTCACTTCATCTCCTCAAGTCATCACACCTTGGCCTCGGTGTTCACCCTGTGAAACAAGCAAGGAGAAGAACATCAAAAGACTTTATAATATAAATCCACCTTACTCACCTGATATCCATGTTTTGATCTCCAATGTTCGATTAATCTTTGGATCCGATAGAGTTCAATGCTTTTCTTTAGCACAACTTTTTCCTTTAAAGTCCTCATGCCTTAGAATATTTCCACATTATCATTCACCCCCCTTAGGGTGCACCTGGAGACTTGAGCTTCCATTTTCATTCCTTAGAGGATTTCACCCATCTTATACTCCTTGGGCGTACTTTGCTTCTTGTGAACCTTGAAGTTTTGCCTTAGAAACTTTTATCCAACCTGAGCCTTGGGAAATTTTATCTCCTTTTTGCCTTAGCCAAATTTCCAATCCATCTACCTTAGAAATAATTTATTTTCTCTAGAAAATTTCATCAACCAAGCGCCCGAGAAAAATCTCCATCTTAAAGTCTCTGACAGGGTTTGAAGAATTTCAAAATCATCTCCTTGTCGAAGATATTCAATAACCAGAAGGAAATTCTATTCAGAAAACACCAAGTTCATGTGTCTATAGATGAAAGGGGTACTTTTAATTTTTGAATTTGTACCTTAGAAAATAATTTTCGTCAAAGTTTATTCTTTAATCTCTTCTTCCCTTGGGCGTAGTTTCCTTGCTTTTCCTTGGGCAATTTTCTTCAACTTCACGATGTTGTGCATTTTGACTCTTTCTTTGCCATTTTATCCACGCCTTAGCAAATCTTATCACCTTTTCTCAAGGTTAGGTGTATTTCTCCAGAGGAGGTGGAATTTGAGCCTTAGAAAATTTTCAAATAACCTCACCAACATGGGCGCATTTGAGAGTTTTGGGAGGAATTTTGACTTGCCTTGGAATTTTCTTCCATCACCATCTCTCTCTTTGGGTGCATTTGGCATGTCAAGCAGGAATATCCCAACGCCTTGTTAAACTTTTCCTTCACACATGTTGGGGGGGGGTCAAGGAGTAATTAACAATGACTTAGAAATTTTTTATAGAAAAAGTCACCACCTTCAATAAATTTGGGCCCATTTGAGGCATCAAGGAGGAATTTATAACACTTGACAACTTTTATCCATGCCTCTCCAAGTTGGGCACATTCTAGGGAGTCAACAGGAATTTCAAACACTTAGAAAAATCTCATATGCCTTGTGGGCGTTTTCTTTCTCCTCCTTCCTTGGGCGCATATGTGGTGGGGTCAACGAAACTTAAAATTTTTGTCTTCTTCCCTGCTTGTTTGGGCGCATTTGATGGTGGCTACAGGAAGTTTTAATGCCTTAGGCGTTTTTCTTAGTCAACTTTAACATGGGCACATTTAGAGGGTGGAGGAGGAATTTAACACTTCGAAACTTTCTCATCCATCTAGCAAGTTGGGCGCATTTCAAGTACCAAGGAGGAATTAGCAATACTTAGAACATTTTTATTTTTTTTAATAAAAAAGCCACCACCTTCAACATGTTTGGGTGCATTTGGAGGGTCAAGGAGGAAGTTTCCAACGCCTCTTAACATATTTCCTAAAGCCACCTCTAACTTGGGTGCATTTGGAGACCCCTGTAGGATTTTCCATACTTATAAACTTTGTTTTTTATCCATCCCCAACAGTCTAGCAAGTTGGGCGCATTTGAGGCACCAAGGAGGAATTTCCAACGCCTTAAACTTGTCTTAGCTTCACCTCCAACATGAGCGCATCTAGGGGGTCAAGGAGGAATTCAAACTTGCCTTAGTAACTTTTATCACCACTACTTCTCTCCTTGGGCGCATTTGAGGTAGGGAGCAACAATATCTTCATGACTTAAAACATTTTCCATCACCTTCCCTTGAGATGAGGACGCATTTCATGGGTCAAGCAGAAACTTGTTATGACTTAACTCATTTTCCTTACCTCCCTTTATGACAGGGCACATTTAGGGGGTCCTGCAGGAATTAGCAATGCTTTTGAAAATTTCTTCCAATCTAGCTTCTAGCATGGACGCATTTGGACCAAGCAACAGGAATTTCTCACTTGAAATTTTTCCATCCTTCAGCCAGCTTCACCTTGGGCACATTTCACAGGGGGTGAAGGAATTTTCTCAGACTTAGACATTTTTTAGCTTGCTCACCCCTGTTTACTATATTTAGTAAGTTTTTGATTTTCATTCCTCTAAAGCTTGGATTGATTTGAAATTTGCACCACAAGATCCTCATGACTTAGTTGATCTGTTCACACTGCCATCTTGTGCTGACTTGCTATTTATAGCATGTTTCTAGAGGTGATTTACTATTTATAGTAACTGCTTGATTTCAGGACTTCCACAACTCCGTTTAACTTGAAATCTGACTGACGTGATCCTCATGGGTTGGCTTGCCTGTTCACACTGGCGCCTACTGTTGACTTGCTATTTATAGCCTGTTTTGGAAGTGCCTTACTATAAATAGTAAGTGCTCGGATTGTGTTCAAATTTCACCAGTGCAATCCTTGAAAGATACTGATCGCAGTGGGATATACCGATTTTCGGAGATTCTGGTGTTTGACCCCTCATTTTGGGTCCCAAAGTTGGAAACCCTAATCTGACTTGCATGTTGCTCAAACGATCTTCGTTTGATCCTGTTTTTGTTGCATGTCGCCCTATTCATGATGAAGAAGTGTTGGGTAGCTACTAGAGTGATCCTGCTAAAAATAGTAAGTCCCTAGAAAAGTGACCAACTTTGCTTGCATGTCACCTTGTTGCGTAGCTCTTGAAAAACCCATAAAGAATAACCTGACATGTGCTGAAAAGTCTTGCATGCAAACCCTAAAAATAGCCTTTGAAGATAGCTCTTGAAGAAGGTCTTGATCTTGGTTTGCATGTTACATCATTGCAAAGCTTTCGAAAAACCCACAAAGAATATTCAGACATGCGTAGAAATTTCCAACATGCAAACCCTAAAAATAGCTCCCGAAGGCTAAGTGCTGAAAGTCATCATCTCACTTTGCATGTTATATCACCGCGTAGGTCTCAGAAAACCCAGAAATATTCTCCAGACATGCATTGACAAACTTTGCATGTAAACCCTAAAATCTGCTTCTGAAAGTGATACTTGCTAAAAATAGAAAGTTGTCAGATTTGGCTCAAATTTTGCAGACAAGTAGTTTGACATGTTTTGGATGCAGTGTGATGGATAGAACTTCAAAAGTGCTGAGAAAATGTCTGAGAAAATGTCCCAAATTAGGTACTTACTAAAAATAGTAAATTGTTGAAATTCGATGAAATTTTGTTGGGAACCCGTTGGAAGCTTACTGACTGCAATGCCAAGCTCAGATTTCAATCTTCTCACTCCATTTGACTTCAAACTGGCCAGAAAATTCAAAATGCTAATTCTCAAACTTAGCCAAAATCTCACGTTTAAGCTCAATGACGGGCACATGCTTGGAAAGACAAGCAGAACAATAGAGAGACAACAGGAAAACCAACCAAAATCAAGTCAAAAGACCCGAACAAAGCAAAAAAAATTAGGGGGGTTCCCATTTGCAATGGGGCGATGAAATTAATCGAAAAGGTCTAGCGTGTAATGTCCACTTTGGCCATCGCTCTTCTTTGGTGATGCTTTATTCTGAAATCATTGGAAGGTTGATCAGAAGTGAAATTAGGGTTTCCTTGCTTGGAAATTTGTGGCATTTCTAGGTATTTACTATTTTTAGTAAATACTAATTTTGGCAGTGGTTCAGTTGTCAGCCTTCATTAAGTCATTTTTCAGTTGGAGCAGTTGTTATTATGGCTTGGTCTTCAGAGAGCTTTATTTGGTGAAAAATATTTAATTAAAGGCATTATGTTTTAATTCTCTGTTGGCACCCCCTTGGCCTAAGGAGATAACTTAAGTTGTTTTTAAAGTGGGGCCATGAAGGGTATGCCTTCATAAAGAGCTTTATTAATTTTATTAAGAACTTTATTCCTTGAGCAAAAGTGGATGCCACTTTTATATTATTTGAATAAAGTGAAATATTTGGAGGCTTTTGGGACGCCACTTGAGAAGTTGACTGGTCTTGGGAATTGGAAAGGTCTCTTGTGTCTTTTGAGCTGCTTCTCAGGCAATTGAAGAGTTTTGTTGAGTTCTTATTTATTGAAGGCTTTTGCTACAGCATTTCATCCATGAAAATTATGCTAAAGTTATGCTGTCAAAATGACAATTGACATATTGCTTCGAGGATGTCTACCTCCTAGCCTTTCGTCCAATTTCGTGTTTGCAATATAACACCTAGTTGGCTACATTTGCTGCTTCTCAACTTCAGACTAGCAGATTGAGCATCAAAGATTGAAGAATTTTGGAGATTTTTGGCAATTTTGGTTTGCTGTTTCATCAACTGCTGAAGGTGATTTTTATTCATGGTTTATTTTCCAGCTTGAATTTCGTTCTGGGTATTTAACCAATCTGTTTGTTGACCTTGGGCGACCATTCATGCAAGTTTTGAGATTTTATTTTGAAGTGCCTGATTTTTAATTAAAATCGCCCCTCCCAAGAGGGTCGTACCATCTCAAGTGCATTGGGAATTGTGCAAGTTAAAAATAAGTTGGAGTTGCTGCTGTTTGGTGCTTGGTTTTTGGGCGCCTACCTCCTAAGAAACATTTTCAAAAGATTTCAGTCAATTCGGAGGTGAAATGAGTGAGTTATGAGTAATTTACTGTTTTCCAGTTTGCTGTTATAAATTTCCAGAACTCAGGATTTTGCATCAGATTTATCAGTTTCCAGTTTTAATCAATTTTCAGTCATTGGAAAGCAAAGAACATTGTTAGAATTCATTCTTATCTCCTTATCTCATTTCTCTATCATTGTAATTCATTTATTTGCAGTCATTTTGAATTGTAAGGTTCTGATTAGTAGTACTAATCTAACCGATTATTATTGCTGCAACTAATTGATTAAATTCTCATTTAAAGTCCCCTGGATGGTATACCGCCAGTGTGGTTAAATTGATTGCAAAATCCCTTTGTACTCGCTAGACTTTTTTCACATCGCCTCTTATCACGATGAGGACCCCAAATTTTGCTCGCTTAGTTTTAGGGTTCTGGCCTCCTGCAACTGCTATAAGAGATCACTTCTTGCTAAGAGTTTCAAGTCAGCTTTTTGCTGAGAGTCACCCGAAATTTAGGCCGGGTGACCATGCTTTGAATTGCCGTAGTGAAGCGCCGTATAGCCCAGTAAGAGACTTAAGATCGAATTTAAATTCACACTCCGACTTTATTTTAGAAAGTTGTTGATTTTTCATTTTGCACTTTTGACCAACGAGGTTCCCTATTTTTTAGGGTTGTTTTTTTCTATTTTTAGAAAGTTTCTATTTTTGGAAAGTTTCTATTTTTAGAAGGGTCCCGAGTTCTGAAAACGCACTCAGAAGTTCGAAAAACTCAATAGAACTCTCAGAAAATCAAAATGAAAAAATTTGAATTTTTTTTGAAAATTTGCAAAAACAAGTTCAAAAAGCATGAAAATCAGACCAAAAACGTTCAAAAATCTGGAAAAACCAGTCAAAACCAGTTCAAGATCAATCAGATCTGAAGATGAAATCATGAAAATCAGTTCTTAGATGGTGAAATTTGTGAAAAATCTGCTCAAGTCTAGAAAATTCGCCATGAAAGAAGGATGAAGGAAGGTGTATGAAGGTCTGGAAGGTCATGGAATTCGCCCAGCAGCTAAGGAGGATGTCCAAAAAGGTCTTAAGGTCCGCCCTTGCATCATGAAGCATATCCTTGCATATTGAGGCAACATCCTTGCATGCTCTAAAGTCCGCCCAAGACCATCCTTGCATCTCATGAAGTCCGCCATGTGCTTGAGGGAAGTGCCAAAGGGTCAAGAAGTCCGCCCATGTACATCCTACAAGCCTTCAAAGTCCGCCATCTGCCAAGGGGGATATCCTATAAGCCTCCAAAGTCCGCCCTTGCATCATGAAGCACATCCTTGACCCCTTTGAAGTCCGCCACCCATGTCCTTGCATGCTCTAAAGTCCGCCATTTACTCTAAAGGACTTCCAAAAGGCCTTAGAAGTCCGCCATATGCTTGAAGACTCGTCCAAAATACTAAGGAAGTCCGCCCTTAAAAGGTGGGACTTGGCTGAAGGTTATGGAAAGTCCGCCTAGACATGTAAAGTGAGGGAAAATCAAAATATTTGCTAAGTGTCAATACCTATCAAGAGGGGAAATTTCGAAATCTGCTAAGTATGAAGGGTGGAGAATCATTTCTAAAGGGGATAAAATGTTGAGATAAAAGCTAAAGTGTTGAGAAAGTCCATCCATGGTGTCCGTCCAAAAGATCTATGAAGTTCGCCATACACTTGGAAGGAGTTAGCAAGGTGCTAAAGAAGTTCATGATGCTTGTCCAAGAAGCTAAGGAAGTCCGCCCAAGATGATAAGATAAGATTTTTGGCTAAGTGTTAATGCCAAGTCTAAGAAGAGGTTTGAATATTTGCCTAAGTGAAGAGGCTAGGGAATGAGAAATGAAGACGTTGGCCAAGTATTGTGACACTTTCGAGAGGACAAATGCCAAGATTGAAAGGACATGTGCTAAAGAAGATCAGGATTTGGCAAAGAATAAAACGGAATGTGCCTAACACGATGAGGAAAAGAAGTGAGATTTGCCTAAGTATGGAGAAAACGTCGAGAAATTGTCAACTTTGACCCAAGAAAAATGTGCAATGCAGGGAGAAAGGTAAGGTCGTCCTTGGCCAAAGGGAGGAAGAATATGTCAGACATCAAGGAAATTCGCCCAACGAAGACATTCGGACAAAGATATTGCCTAGAAAATTTGACTGAGCAAGGAAATATTTGACTTTGGCAGAGTGAAATAAGCTTAAAATCTCGCCTCGGCAAAGAAAAATAGGGATCTGGCAATTAAATTTTCGACGGAATGGCTTAAGATTTGGTTTGGCTAGACGAAATCAAGGACGAAATTGGAAAATAAACTCTCAGCCAATAAAAAATGAAGGAAAATCGAGATAGCCATGGGTCCAAGACGAACGGGTTGGATTTAATTAAAATATTTTTAATATTTTAATATTAATTTTCAACTATTTGGAAATTTGAAATGCCTTGGACGAAATCAAAATTGCCAGACACGAATCGGACGAAAATAAAGCACGCCAGGCGGAGATGAAATCCGACAAAAAAAAGAAAATTAAATTCACCATGAATTTAATTAAATTATTTAATGTTTTATTTAAAAGTTGAAAAATCAAAAAAATAAACATTAAATAAAAAAAAATCGAATTTTTGAAGATCAGTGAGATTTGTCCGGATAAGTTCGAGACTGATCCTTGTCGGAAGATAAAAGGAAAGTTGCCTGTTTGGAAAATGAAAACAAATCGAGATCGAGAAAGAATATGGCAGTTGCTAAATCGAATTCAATCCTTCAGCATTATAATGAGTTTCAGCAACTCATTTTTCACACACAGCTGAAGAGAAATTTAATCTTTCTCGAAATTGTCAGGCAATTAATTCGTCCATAAGCAAAGTCGAATTTTCCCAGAGAGAGAAGCAGTGTTATGCTGAGGAATTTTTTCGCGGGAAAAGAAAAGGAGATTTATTCAAAGCTGAATTCTTCTTGAAGAGGGGCGCACTTTTCAAAAAATCAGATTTTTAAATCTGATTTGCATTTAACGGTCTTTCACTGAGGTTTGGTGATTGGTCAATTTAAATTTGCTATCTTTTCATGTACTGTCATCTTGACGAAGCTCTGGCAAAATTTTCAATTCCATTCAAGTCACTTTCAGCTTGCTTTTTCGCAGCAAATTAATTATGTGAACAGCTGAAAGTCAAATTTTCAAATCCAAGGCACGAGGTTTAAATTATTTTAAAGGTATTTATATTAATGTTAATTTTATGACTGCAGGTTGACGGACACGGCAGGAGGATTATCAAGGAAGCTGAAAATGAAGTTTGCCAGCAAGGGTGCCCAGAAAGAGACCAAAGTCATCTCAAAGTGGAAGAATGTCATGGACACTGACCTCGGACATGTGGATTTTGACGAATTCAAGAAAAGAGTATACGGTCAGAAGGGACTTCCCACAGCAATAGCCAGACGAATGGTCAGAAACGGGATATTCCAAGCAGCTGGATTCCCTCCGGCAATGGATTGTGCAGAGTTAATGGTAGAATGTGCTCGCCATTATGATGCCCAGAAAAGACAGATCATCGCCCCTGACGGAAGGATCTTAGCACACTTGAACGAAGTGTCAATTCAGGAGACCTTCGGCATTCCAGAGCATTCAAGAACGGTCTATAAGACCAAAGAAGAAGCCAAAATGCTATATGACAGCAAGTCAGATCTATGTGCCACAACAGTCAACAAGGTTTGGATGGACAAGCCAAAGCCGTCAATCAAGAAGTTGCCTAAGAGACCTCGCCGGACGGATTTCAAGGAGGATTTTGGAGATATTGTACTGATGCTTAACAGAATAGCTGGCAACCCACAAGGCGCCTTCTTTGAGAGCTGGATGTACTATTTCATCGACGAGATCACCTCTGGAGTCAAAATGTTCAACTGTTCACGGATGATAAGTGACAACCTTCATGAGCAACTGATCAACCTTGAAGAGACCAAGTCTTTTCACATGAGTTCATATGTGATATACCTGTTGGCCAGATCATACAAGTATCCAGGATTGATCTGCAAAGGAAAAATTGGCAACAGGGAGAACGAGCTCAAGCCTTACGACTGCTATCCTCAGCTCCAATTGAAGGAGAAGACTCACTTCAGGAGGGTGCATGATGCATTCCTAATGCATATCACCAGAAAGCTTCAAGGAGGAGTGCACCAAAGGCTGAGCCATGAAGCAAAAAGTCTTATCAGCAAATATGGGTCTTGGTTCATCCAGTTTCCTAAATTCACATATATCAGGATCCAGGGATTTACTGGAAATCCCTATAAATTGCCTATCTATCCGACTAATCGGATGATATTGCTCGAGGTTTTAAGACAATTAGAAGAGTACCAGAATATTCAGAGGCCGACCAAGAAAGCGTCCGTCACATTCCCATTCTTCATCGGGAACATGCTAGAGTACTGTCCATCAGCACAGGCGGCTGAAAGTGCAAGGCTAGAGATCCAATGGTATCCTTTCACGGCATACAAGTCCAGGGTCAATTATGACCCACATCATAATATCCGGACAGTGGAAGGGAGAAAATATAAGCACAGGATGGAATTGGAGGATTTCTGGGCAAATGCTTCGGATGAATATGAGGTCAGACGGAAAATGTGGTCCAGGATGTCCTTGGATTTCATGAGAACAATTGAGTTCTGTCGAGTGCCTGATCAGCTCCAAGATGACGGAAACCACGTCCAGCCTCGCTTTGAGGAAAGCCGACCTCTCCCTCCAGTGAAATGGTCAGAGCCAGAGCACGCAGACCTAGCCACCCTAATGAGGCCAGTGACAAAATATTCTCAGTGGTGGGTTGATTATCATGTTCAGGAATTGAGACAGAAAGGAGTCACGCTCACATATGATCTGTTGAGCGAATCAGAGTCATATTCCTCTAATGCTGGTGCATCCCATCAGGACTTGGTCGGGATTGGAGAGAAAAGAAAAGAAATAATGCCAAGTGCTGAACCTGTTTCCAAAAGGCATAAAGGAGAGCCTTCTTGGTCAGCAGCATCCAGGAACATTGACCAGTTTGTGGCCAATATAGACGACTCCTTGGTGGAAATGCTTGAACCTCTTGCAGCTTAGGAAGTAAATGATGAGCCTATTCAACTAGATGATGAAGAGCCTGTGTCACCAACAGGCACAGAAATTTTAGGTTCAGACAATGACATGGAAGTCCGGGATAATGACTTAGAGGAAGGAATGATTTCCGCCCTCAGAGGGATAGTGGATGTTCCAAACGAGGACGAGGTTCAAGAAGAGGATGGCATTGAACAATCGACCATTCCAGACTGGCTGTTGGAAAGGATGAAGATCCAGGTGCCTGCTGAGGCTCAACAAGAAGAAGAAGATGATACTGCCGATTTCTTGGCAAGATTAGAGCAGGTTGCAGTCAAGAAACCCGCCAAGAAGTTCTCCACCATTCAAAGGAACGAGACAGGCAACCGTTCTGTGCACATTGCAGTGCCTACAGTGGACAAGCCACAGGATGAAATCACTCCATAGGAGTACGCTATAACCATTGTTGACCTTGGTCCGACCTCGAAAGGTCAGGAAGTAGAAGAGCTAGATAATTCCGTCTCGACCATTAAAGCGAGACTGGAAAAGGAAGTGACCAAGAAGAAGGAGTATAAAAAGGAGGTCAAACGTCTCAAAGAATATATACAGCATTTGACCCAGCCACTTGATCAGGGCAGTGCGACTGTTCCTCCTCTCCTCGGTTCATCCCAGGAGGTGACCAAGGAAGTCGAGCACGGAATGGTGACGGCCAGGGAAGCACAAGACTGGATGGCAAGTGAAGGCACAAAAGCGGCCTTGTTCATGGAAAAGTTGGCACTGGCCTATGGACGAACTTCTTCATTTCTTTCCAGGCTGATGGATATGGCAGAAACATGGGAAGGTATCCCGGATATGCAAGAAAGGCTTATTCCAAGCCTTAGAGTTTTGAAGAGCACTCCGAGAGAGGAGTTGGTTGATAAAAAGGTGATTGCTGCAAGGGCAGCATATGATTTTCATCACTGGTTTTGGGCAGTGACAATTCGAGAAGAAGTCTTGGAGAAGGCAAGAGTCGATGGGCTTGGAATTGAAGAACAGGTCAGGAAAATCCAGGAGAAGATTTGCATGATAACTACAGATGTGTTCGACCGTGAAGTCATCCGGGAGAACGACATGCAGTTAGAGAGATTGAAGCATAAGGTTCAAGAAGCTTTCTTCTCGACCATTGGACCTTTCTTGAAACAAGACTTTGCGAGTGGCAAGACTCTCATCCATTCGGAAGGATTTTGAGAAGCAGGAGGCAGATTGGGAAGGTACTTTTGCTAGATGTGCTGAGAAGTTGGACGGACTTGAATTCCGGATCAGCATGTTGCCTCCTGTCACGATGGACGAGGTCATTGCCGTAGTGTCCAGATTCGCCAAGCACAATGCTACTCAGATGGATAAGGACGCCTCTCCTAGATTATAGCTGGAACTGCCACTTTTCTGATAGTTTTCTGATGATTAACTCTTGTTATTTTGGGAAACCCTAATTAGGGTTTGGTTGTAATAATCTCGTCCATTGATCTTGTTTTAAATCTCGGCCCTTCATTTCATTTTTGGAGCTCTATATAAACTAGTGCTCTCTCATTTTCATTTTGTGTGGAGACAGATTATGTATATTGTCGCATTGAGACTATTTTGAATGATAAAAGCTCTTGAGCATGATTTGCCTTGAATCACTTCTTATTGTTGAATAGTAAGCGAGGTTACATATTGCCTTCCGCCATAGATTAGAGTTAAAGTTAGATTAGGTAGAATTTGCTTTGAAAAGTTGTTAATTGAATGAGAGATTGATCGTATTGATTCAATGGTGAAGTGTAGCTCATACTTTTTTCGAATGGATGATTTGCATTCGATTTGTAAAGTTAGCCTGAGCTCTTAAACGTGGAAGCTTAACTTCAACCTCATTCAAGGTTTGAAAATTATTCTCACAAACCCCTTGAAGATTGCACCCATTTTGCGTATGTTGTCCTGCAGGAGGCGAAACAAAGTGTGGTTTATTTCTCTTCACCGAGTCCTTACTGTCTCTTGAGTTCTTAGGCTTAGACTAGATTTCCTAAACCCTATTCTTTTGCCATTTTTTTTGAGATCCACAATTGAAAGTCCTAATTGAGAACCTTTAAAGATAAATTTCCTAAGTCCCGAACTTGTGCAGACTTTCTACGTAAGTCCCCTTGTTTATTACCAGCATTATCACAACGACCATTGAGCTTATCCACACGTCGAGACCCGACTAAAGAAACCTTGGAATCGCTTATGATCTTCTCGCAATCTTAGTATACGCTGTGGTTTTTCAAGAGAGGATAAAGTGTCTTTGGACATTTTATTCTGTGTGTTCGATGGATGATAAAACACTTCACCAACAAGCATTCCACTCTAAGTGGTGAATCCCCACAGTTCTGTGGATGCCCGCCGCAGCGGATGAATTGTTTCTAGTGTAATCTTTTCCCCCCACTGTTTGGTGGTAGCGTGGAATTGTTTTTCATGGCTGGTTATCCGCCTATCAGTTCTTAATTTCAAGTTTTAACACTCCGTCATATGTTAGCACCTCGCCCTCAGTGGGATCTTTGAGTGCACATTCTTGATGTTGAGTAATTTCTTCATTTCCAAGTTCAGATTTCAGTTTGGTGCTAACGCTAATCCAGTTGTCTATCTCTGGTTCTGTTGTGTTAAATTATCGAAAAAATTGGTTAGCATATTTCACAACACTACCTTTTGTTATTATCTTTATTAGATTCAAAATAGGGTGACATGTAAAGATGAGGATGCATTGATACCATTCCGTTTGTGCATACATATGTGAAAATATCCATGGGAGCTGAGATCCTTCTTTATTTCTGAGGGTGTAGATGGCAACTAACAATCAATAAATGAAATAAATGCAACTGCATATGCAAAGCATGGTGGGCAATGATCACTAGTTGTGCGGAATCTAACATGGATGTAATGATGTTGCCGATGTTGTGGTTGATGAGGCAAAATAATTTTAACTGTGGAGTTGTGAGTCCAGTCATAGTCTAGATAGTTTAAATGCCACACACAACTAGACAATGGAAACCATTATGCCTACAATAAGACCATCCAGAGAAATGCAATATGTGACCAACCAAATCAGTTTAAATTCTTGGAAGATTGGAATGTGAAAAAATGATACAAAAGATGTCAAAGGAAGGATGTACATTGTGAAAAGTGAAAGGTTAGGCTGTGAGAGTAAGGCTTCAAAGTTCCAAATCATACAATGCATATACAAGATCTTGAGTTTTAAAGATGTGCATTGGTAAGGAGTGATAATTGGGCACTGGGTGACACTCGGCTTCAATGACATTCCCAAATGGGAAGGAACAAGACATAATTTTTATTCCTAGCATGACTGCAATGTTATTTTGATTTTTCTAGTGAAGGATGAGGATCCAAAGAAACATCAATGGTGGTCCATACAATGATAGCAAAATAAAGCAAAATAGGAGTAGTGAAATACAACCCAAAGTACATGAAAGCCGACATGCCAAAACACTAAAAGTAAAAAGCTAAGCCACTTCAAGGGGGTAGCCTCCAAAATCAATGATCCGAGATATGAATTCTACTAGGTAGATGCCAAAGGAAGTACTACCTCCCATATATATATAGGCATAACTATGTTAAGGCAACCCTTAAGTAACTAGTTAGGTCAACCATCTAGAAAAAGAAAATCTTAGAAACTATAACAATCCTACTTAGTGTTTATGCATGCACATGTTAGTCACTACATAACCAGATCATACATGGTGATACTTATACTATGGCCATAACATGATCCCTCACAGTTGCATCAAGAGGATCTTCCATTTGATAGTGTATGTATTTGTGATTGCTCTTTTATGCAGCTGCTTCAATTGGTGGTCCATACAATTATAGTGAAATAAAGCAGAATAGGAGTAGTGAAATACAGCCCAAAGTACATGAAAGCCGACATGCCAAAACACTAAAAGTAAAAAGCTAAGCCACTTCAAGGGGGTAGCCTCCAAAATCAATGATCCAAGACATGAATTCCACTAGGTAGATGCCAAAGGAAGTCCTACCTCCCATATATATAGGCATAATTATGTTAGGGAAACCGTTAAGTAACTTGTTAGGTCAACCATCTAGAAAGAGAAAATCTTAGAAACTTTAAAAAGCCTACTTAATGTTTATGCATGCACATGTTAGCCACTACATAACTAGATCATACATGGTGGTACTTATACTAAGGCCATGACATGATCCCCCCTAGTTGCATCAAGAGTGTAATGTCCCCTTCTCAACTGTGATCAGTGTTGATGGCCGTTAGCCTATCCCGAAGGCCTGTAGGCTAGTTGGAAGCTGGAATTAGGGTATTTTCGAGGAGGGTGTTTCTGCATTTTTCAGTGGGTTGCACTTGGAGTTTTGGATTTTGGATTACGGATTCTTTTTGGGTTTTCAGAGAGCTTCACAATGGTATGGCTTGCACTTTGATCTGAGTAACTTTTTGAATTTACTATTTTTAGTAAATTCTATTTTTGGCAGTGATCCTATTGGCATCAACACGGTTGGCTTTCCTTTTTAGGTAGTTCAATGGATAATGTTGATTTTGGCTTTTTGGTGCAAATTTTGAGGGAGACAAATTATTTTAATTTAATAATGATATATTTTCACTTTGATCCCTTTGCCTAGCATTATAACTTCAAGTTGTGTTTAAAAGGAAGATTTTAAGGGGTGGATGCCTCATGAGGTGTTTTTTAATATTTCAAAAGTTGAAAATATATCTTGTGAAATGGATATCAACTTTGGAGGAGAGTATTAATTTTAAAAAGGAATTATTTCATCCTTGAAATGGACACCATTTTGAAGAAGCTATTGAAGTCAACTCAAAATTTGAATTTGATTGACTCCTTGTGGTTTGGGTGCACCTTCTAGAGACTTTTGGAGATTCTTTCAAGACTTTATAAAAGGAGGCATCTATTCTTCATTGGGATCATCTCATGTCTACTATACTGTTATGCAGTCAAAATGGTGAGTGAGTTGCTTCGAGAAATGCATGCCTCCTAGCTTGGGCTTAGTTTCTTGCTTGAAAGATAGCAACTAGCTAAGATAAAGGTTGTTCTTAACTCTTGAGAGCAGATTGAGCACATTGTCATGGAGTTTCTTGTAGTTGTTGATCATTTTTAAGTTGTTGGTTTAGTTATAGCTGAAAGTTATTTTTGCTTAGAAGTCGGAGTGAATTTTATTTTGTTATGGGTATTTGATAGATGAGTTTTGCTGGTTGGGGTGACTCTTTATGCCAATTATCAGATTTTAATATCAAGTGTGTGATTTTAGAGCTAGAAATTGCCCTTCCTTGAGAGTCGTACCTTTCTGGAGTTGCATTGGTTTTCGTGCAAAATAAATACAAGACTTTTGGGGTGGTTTTAGTGTTGCGACTTGGGCGCCTTCATCATTAGTAGCTTATGCATTTTATTTCAGGTCATTTGAGTGAGTTTGGAGTGAGTTAGAAGCATTTTAGTGGGTCTCAATGTTGCTGGTGTTCATTTTCTAGTTGTTGGTCTGTCATATCAGATTGTAGAAGTTCTGATTTTGGGGTTGCATTTTAAGTGTTGCTGAGTCTTGGGTATTGGAGGATCAATTCATACAGTTGCTGCATCTGTTTGATAATTGTAATACTTTGTAATCTGCAGATTGTTGCATTATAAAACTGCAAATAGTAGTACTATTTCAGTCACCTAATTCTGCAATTACTTAGTTATCTTTAGCAGCAAACATTAACAATCTTTGGACAGTTTACCGCCAGAGAAGGAGAATGAACCAACACACTTAAGCTCTTGGATGGCTTACCACCAAGAAGGGAAACAAACAATTGTTATTTTCATTGTAATAGCTCCCGCTGAATAAGTGGTCGAGCCTTCTTTCTTTTCATTTCATTATTGTACTTCTTTGAGCACTAATGATCCCCATAGCTATATGATAGCACCTCACCCACCTCGGGTCTTGAGTGCACATTCTTGGCATTGGGTTACTTTCTAGCATTGTAATCTTTCAGTCGCTACTGACGATCTATTGGTGTATGTTTTATCATCCACCGAACACTTCAGAATAAAATGTCCAAAAACACTCTATCCTCTCTTGAAAAACCACCATGTATGCTAAGATTGCGAGAAGATCATATGGCGATTCCAAGGTTTCTTTTGTTAGGTCTTGATGTGTGGATAAGCTCAATGGGCGTTGTGATATTCTGGTAATAAACAAGGGGACTTATGTTGGGCTATTTTTTTACAAGTTAGGGACTTAGGCAGATTTATCATTAAAAGGCTCCTTTGGGTAGGACTTCAATTTGGATCTCAAAGAAAATGGCAAAAGATAAGGGTTCAGAGAATCTATTCTACACCTAAGAACTCAAGAGACAGTAAAGACTCGGTGAAAGGATAACCGCACTTTGTTTCGCCTCCCTTGGACAACTTACGCAAAGTGGGTGCAATCTTCAAGGGGTGTGATAATGATTTTCAAGCCTTGAATAAGACGAAAGTTAATCTTCCACAGTTATGAGCTCAAGCTAACTTTACGCATCGAATGCAAATCATCCATTCGAAGAAAGTATGAGTAAGACTTCACCATTGAATCTATACGATCAATCTCTCATTCATTTAACCAAAACGTTCAAAGCAAATTCTACTTAACTTAATTCTAATTTTAATCTATCTCTAATCTATGGTAGAAGAATATATGTAACCTCGCTTACTATTTGACAATAAAAGTTGTTCAAAGCAAATCATGCATAAGAGCTTTTACTATCGGAAATAGTCTCAATGCAACAATTTCATATATCGTTTCCACTACAAATGAAAAAATGAGAGATCATCAGTTTAAATAGAGTTTCAAGAATCAAATGAAGGGCCGAGATCAAAACAATTTCGACGGCCAAGATTATTACAACTCAACCCTAATTAGGGTTACCCAAAATAACATGAGTTATCAGTCAGAAAACAATCAGTAAAGTGGCAGTTGCAGCTATCATCAAGGAGAGGTCCTTATCCTCCTGGGCAGCATTGCGTTCGATGAACCTAGACACTACTGTGATGACCTCCTCCATCGTGACAGGTGGTAGCATGCTGATCCGGAATTCAAGTCCATCCAAGTTCTCTGCACATTTGGCAAAGGTATTTTCGCATTCCGCTTCCTGCTTCCCAAAATCATTCCGGATGGCTGAAAGACTTGCTACTCTCGCAAAATCCTGTCTCAGAAGTGGTCCAGTAGCTGAGAAGAAGACCTCCTGAACCTTTCGTTTCAACTCCTCCAGCTGCATGTCTCTTTCTCAGATAATCTCACGATCGAACACCTCGGCAGTTGTCACACAAATTTTCTCTCGAATTTCTTTGACTTGCTC